>PVHX01005801.1:16294-108340 GCA_004024805.1 Geosciurus inauris
CAAGCCTGTAATCCCAGCACTTAGGGAGGCTGAGACAGGAGAATCGCGAGTTCAAAGCCAGCCTCAGCAATGGTGAGGCACTAAGCAACTCAGTGAGACCCTGTCTCTACATAAAACACAAAATAGGGCTGGGGATGTGGCTCAGTGGTCGAGTACCCCTGAGTTCAATCCCCAGTACCAAAAAAAAAAAAAAAAAAAATAAAGGTTTATATTGTGCATCTATAATTACCACAGTCTACCTTCAGGTGTTATTATACCTCATGAGTGTAAGAACTGTATAATGCTATACTTTTAAAAAATGTTATTACTGCATTGTAGTTACACATAATAGTGGGTACATTTTGCTTATAATAGTATATTTTTATTTACCCATTTAAGTTATCTCCTCTAAGAATCTCTGCTTTTGATTTGGCAATTTGATTTGTTTAGGCAATTTAAGCTTATTTTTTATTTTAAAAAAATTGTTTTGAGACAAGAGTCTCGTTAAATTGTCTAGTCTGGCCTTGAACTTGTGGTCTTTTTCCCTGGCCTCCCTAGTAGCTGAGATATAGGTATGTGCCTAGATTTGCCATTTAACTTTAATGTGATTATTGATATTATTGTGTTTAAATCTAATGTTGATTTTTTTTAGTGATTGGTGTAATTCACCAGTGAAACCATCTGGTCATAGCCTTTTCTTTGTGGGAAGTTCTTTCTTTGCTAATTTCAGTTTCTTGTTATAGATATATTCAGATTTTAAAATTTTTTTTCTTGTTCTTTTTTCCCCCTATGGTGCAGGGGATTGAACTCAGGGCCTCCCCCATGGTAGGCAAGTGCTCTACTACTAAGCTACATCCCCAGCCCTAATTTCTTTTTTTTTTTTGGTACTGGGGATTGAACTCAGGGGTATTCGACCACTGAGCCACATCCCCAGCTCTATTTTTTTTGTGTGATTTATTATTTAGAGACAGGGTCTCATTGAGTTGCTTAGCACCTAACCATTGCTGAGGCTGGCTTTTTTTTTTTTAAATATTTTTTATAGTTGTAGATGGACACAGTGTCTTTATTTTATTGCTTTGTATGTGGTGCTGAGGATCGAACCCAGGGCCTCATGCATGCGAGGCAAGTGCTCTACAGCTGGGCTACAATCCCAGCCCCGCTGAGGCTGGCTTTGAACTTGCAATTCTCCTGTCTCAGCCTCCCAAAGTGCTGGGATTACAGGGTGTGCCATTGCGCCTAGTCCCAGTTTCTTACTGAGTCAAATTCAGAAGCTTGTGGCTCTAGAAACCTGTCTGTTTCATTTTTATTATCTAGGGTCTTACACATGGAAGCAATCCACCACTGAGTTATATTCCCAACTCATATCTACATACATTTTTTTTCTTTTTTTTGAAATGGGACTCTATGTTGCCTAGGCTGGCTTGATTCTCCTTTCTCAGCCTCCCTCATAGCTGGAATTACAGGTGTGTGTCACTCATGTCTGGCCCTTGGAAGGGTGAATGTTACTTGATTGATTTGGCATCTTCTTTTTAAACATGGTGATTGATTGTAACTATAAATTTCTCTTTCAACTTCATCAATAAGTTATGATATCTGTGGTTCATTTTCACTTATCTAAAGATGTTAATTTATCTATTCTGGGCATTCATATAAATGAGATTATATAATATATGGCCTTTTGTTGTTAGAGAACATACTTTGTATAATTTCAGTCCTTTTAAAATTACTGGGACTTATCTTAAATCACCTTAAAATGGTCTAACATAGCAAACTTTCCATGTTGTACTTGAGAAAGGTGGATATTCTACTGTTGAGTGGGGAGTTTTATACATTGATAAGCTATGATATGTGTGGTTCATTTTTACTTATCTAAAAATGTTTTCTGTGATTTGTTTTGACCTGTTGATTATTTAGGATAGAAATATTCTTAATTTACATGCATTTTTTAAATTTCTCAAATGTTATTGTTATTGAAATTTTTTTTTTTTTTAAAACCACCTTTATTTTATTTATTTATGTATATATTTTGTATGTGGTGCTGAGGATCGAACCCAGTGCCTCACGCATGCGAGGCAAGCGCTCTACCACTGAGCCACGACCCCAGCCCCTTGTTATTGAATTTTGACAATATTGATTCTGCCTGTCCAAGAGCATGGGAGATTTTTCCATCTTCTAAGGTCTTCTTCAGTTTCTTTGATGTCTTGTAGTTTTCATTGTAGAGGTCTTTCACTTCTTTTATTTTAAAATATTTTTTGTTGTTGATGGATCTTTATTTTATTCATTAATTATGTATGTGTGGTGCTGAAGATCGAATCCAGTGCCTCACGCATGCTAGGCAAGCACTCTACCACTGAGCTACAGCCCCAGCCCTCTTTCACTTCTGTTGTTAGATTGATTCCCAAGTTTTGTTTTGTTTTGTTTTGGTTTTTTTGAGGCTATTGTGAATGAGATAGTTTTCCTAATTTGTATTTCCGAGGATTTATCACTGATGTATAGAAATGCAATTGATTTATGGGTGTTGATTTTATATCCTGCTACTTTGCTGAATTTATTTATTAATTCTAGAAGTTTTCTGGTAGGTCCTGAACTTTTGAATTCTCAATCAAGTTCAGCCACTTGGTTTTGTTGGGATGAGACTTAATATCAGCATGCACTCTCAAAGCAGCCCATTTCCCCTCTTTGCTCCTTATCTACAATTTTAGCTTCAGTTCTGAATTTTTTCTATTTGATTTGTTCATTGTTTTGACCAAGCACTTCCTTTGAGAGCAATAATGCATCCGTAAAGCGCACCTAGTATTGTAGGTGCTTTAGAGTGGCAAGTTCCTAAGAGTATCTAAACTGCCATACTGCCATAAATGCTCCATTCTTCCATTGTTTCACCTGTTATTTCTATGTGAATGACTTAAACCTTTTTCTCATGTCTGATCATTGTTTTTTCATAAATAAATACAAATTCTTTTGAGATGGGTTCTTGCTGTTACATAGGCTTGTATTGAACCTCTGGGTTCTAGTGATCTGCCTGCCCCAGTCTCCCAAGTATGTCTGACTATTCTTTTGAGTTTGAACTGCCTGTTGCTTGTTTCTCAACAAATATTCTGTTAATACCTTACGTTCAGAATTTCTACAATTAAATTCATTATTTTCTTTACTACATATTTTTCTTATCACAGTTCTTTTTGATTCCCTTGTTTTTATTAGCAATGTTACCATTTTGCTGTCATTGTCTTAATTAAGTTAATTTTGTTTGGAGAATTTTGTGTCATTTCTTGTGATTATGGACAAGCTTGGAGTCTCAGAATGTCATGTCTGGAATTTGTTGGTTTGTATTTGGGTTTTGCTGGTAACATTTCAATATTAATCATACCTGTACTTATATTGTGACTTTACATATATAATTTCTTTTCATTTTTTTCACATCGAGAGATAAGCAGGCCAGCCATCTCTTTCATTTCATAGATTAGAAAAGTTAAAGAGTGAGGACATAGTAAAGTGCATTAGGAGCCTGGCCATGCCATTTTTGTTCAGTGAGGGGAAACCAGCCTCTTAATGTCATAGATCTTAGAAATGGGAAGCATCGCTGGGCGCGGTGGCTCAAGCCTGTAATCCCAGCACTTAGGGAGGCTGAGACAGGAGGATCGCACGTTCAAAGCCAGCCTCAGCAACAATGAGGTGCTAAGCAACTCAGTGAGACCCTGTCTCTACATAAAACACAAAATAGGTCTGGGGATGTGGCTCAGAGGTTGAGTGCCCCTGAGTTCAATCTCCAGTACCAAAAAAAAAAAAAAAAAAAGAAAGAAATGGGAAGCATCTTGGAGATGCTGGCAGGGGTCTGTGGACCTGTACCAGTATACAAACTGCTTGTTACTGGTATGTGACAAGATAAGTATGGAAATTATGAGTAAGCTTTCGAAGCTTCTTTATAATTACATAACATGCCTCAACATCCAGTGCATCTTTCCACAATGAACTGGTGGGGCATTGGTCCAACCCATCTTTCCTCAAGTAATAGTGTCTTTCAAGTAACTGTTGTGTTCGGTGATGATCTACCCAAGCTTTGCCTTTCCTGGAAGACCCCTACCATTCCTCAGCCTTTTTTTCTTTCTTTCTTCTTTCTCTCTCTTTTTTTTTTTAACCAGTGGCCCTTCCATTCTCTTAGTCACACAGATTCATAGCCATTGAGTCATCCTTAACTTTCTTATCCTTTATATTCAGTTGCCAAATTAAGTTCATTCTTTTCTGATAATGGTACTTATGTGTGTTGTTCTTTCTATTTTCTGTCTGGCCTTTTATTTTCATCATTCCCCTGTCTTTTAGTTGTTTGTTGTTGACTTTGAAATTTGTACCTTTTCCCTGAGTGTGCTCCACTTTATCATTTCCTTTGGTTTTGAACAGTTCCCTTTAATATCTCATCTGTATTTAAGTTCTATTTGGACTGAGGGTGTAGCTCAGTGGTAGAGCGCTTGCTGAGCATGTGTAAGGCCGTTATCCCCAGCCCCCCAAAGTTCCTTTTTTCCTTTTATCTGAAATGAGATTCATTTTCTGCTCCAAATCTGCTCTTGCTCCAGTTCCTTATTTCATAAATGGCACTACTGTCCTTCCCTAGCCCTGACAGAAACCACTGAGTAATTATTGTTCCTTCTGTCTTCCCTTCCCAGTTTGTCTTTTCTACTCACATGCATATTACCACTCACATTCTCCATGCCGCTGCCCGCGTTGCAGCGTGAGTCCTTATTATCTCTCACCTGGAGTTTGCTTGTAGTTTTCTAATTGCTGTGTTTATTCTGTATCTGCTAGCACTGTAATCTTTCTCATACACACCTATTATTTCTCCCCATTTTTAAAAGAATCTACAAAGATTCTTCAGTGTCTGTGAAATAAAGGCTAAACTCTTTTTTATCTGGCATTTAGGTTTAGAAAGTTTACCTAACATCACTTCCCAGCATGCCCCATACCTTAGCCAAACCAAGCTATTAATACTGCAGTTCACAGCTGCCTCTGTACCTTGCCTGAAAGTGTTTTATCTGTGTTGAGGAGCCTTTTTTTCCTTTTCTTCAACTTCTGCCCTGTCTTGAAGATCCAGCTCTGTTGTCATCTCCTCTCCAGGACCTTTTATCCAGCACTCTTTCTTGTGAACCTGTGCGGCCCTTTATCTATATTTCACATGGACTTAACTGTTGTTTATCTTGTACTAAAGGTGTTTGTAGCATTTACTGGCCCTACAAGAACCCCAAGTGTAGACCTACTATGAGACTTTGGGGAGCAATTTCAAATAAAGATTCCTGGGCCTGCCCCCTGGAGATTCTGGCTCAGTAAATCAGTGTAGGTCCTGGGAAACTGAAATTTTAAGATGCTCCTAGATTTTTCTAATTTATTTTTAAATATTTGAATTGTTGATCTGTGCACCCTACTGTTTGCATCATCAGTTTTAGTCTCTTGAATTGTTTAATTCATCATCACTTTGGGATGTGATGATCTTGTCTAAATTACATTGCAGGCTCTTCTTCAAAACTTTGTTCTCTCTTCTATAATACTCAAAATAACAGACACAATAAATGTTGAATAAGTGAAAAGACTGAAGTAAAATCTTTCAGTTTATCTGCAATAGAAATTGTAATGAAGAAGACACACTTCGAGGGGAGACTACTAACAGAAGTTTGTACAATAGCCTGTTACATGCCTTTTTGAGAAAAAATAGGATAATACCACTGTTATCCTATTTAATACCACAAGAGAAACCAAGCAATGATTTACAGAGTAGTGAGATAATATATAGTCTGTGGCATCACATGTATGGCATATATGTTAAGATAGAAGAGAACGGGTTAGTTTTCAAGTCCTACTATGCATTATTCCTAACAATAAACAAAAAGATCACATTTGTTCTGTAGAACAGTGAACATTTTAACCTTGTTGATGGTAGACAGTGTTAACCAACTGTAGCAGTGTTTCTTATTAAGCCTAGATGTGCTCAGCATCCTTTCCAAATAATACTTCAGTAGGGATCACCTATCAATCACATTAGTATATGATGAGAAAATGTGTGTTTTATCTCCCTGGTGTATGAAATGCTGTTTAGGATACCTGTATAGTTAAAACAAAACTGTAGAATTGATGTGATCCCTGCAATCAAATTTTTTTTTTTTTTTTTTTTTTTTTTGACATGGTACCGTGGCTTGAACTTAGGAGCACTCTGCCACTGAGCTACATTCCCAGCCTTTTTTTGTTGTTGTTTATTTTCAGACAGGGTCTCTGGCTAAGTTGCCTAGGCTGGCCTTAAACTTGGAATCCTACTTCAGCCTCCTGAGTTACTGGGATTGCAGGTGTGCATCAAGAATGCCTGGCCTCAGAACTCGTTAAGTACTTAGCAAGAAAAGAGTAGTTAAGCTGGGCGCAGTGGCGCATGCCTGTAATCCCTGCACTTTGGGAGGCTGAGACAGGAGAATCATGAGTTCAAAGCCAGCCTCAGCAATGGCGAGGTGCTAAGCAACTCAGTGAGACCCTGTCTCTACATATAACACAAAATAGGGCTGGGGATGTGGCTCAGTGGTCGAGTGCCCCTGAGTTCAATCTCCAGTACCAAAAAAAAAAAGAGTAGTTAAAAACCAGAATGTCTAAAAGGGCAGTTCGTAGGGAATATCGTGTTAGAATTCACTGCTCTCTTTCTGATATGACTGATCTGTCTTTTATTGAATTGTGCTGTCATTTACTCTGTTTTTAGTAAGTAAAGGTAAAGAAGTGATTTTCTCTGTGAGTCTCTATTCATTTAAAATTAAGACGATTCTGAGCATTAAGTGTCTAATGATGACATGCTAAGAAGGTTAAGCTTCTTAAAGCCCTGGATTGTCTGTGCTGCCTTGCGTTGAGTTGAAATATTATATTCAGCTCTATTGGAATCTCTTGCTCTAATTTTCTTAACCACTTACTCACTTGTCACCAAGGTTTGAACCTTGTTCATCAGCCACCCTTCTTCATTCTCATTTCCCCTTTCTAAAATGAGCTTAATGTGTAATCGTTTTTTCACTTCTCTCCTTGCACTTTCCAGGCCAGATGACGATGATGCGGAGAGTAGGAGCTCCAGGGTGACCCAACTTTGCACTTACTTTCAGCAGAAATACAAGCACCTCTGCCGCCTGGAAAGGGCAGAATCTCGTCAAAAGAAATGCCGTCATACATTTAGGAAAGCATTGCTGCAGGCAGCCAGTAAAGAACCGGAATGTACTGGTCAGTTAATACAAGAACTGCGGAGAGCTGCATGCACACGAACCAGGTTAGAGCCACACAGAGCCACCTGTTATAAGGAACTTGTCTCAGGTTTTTTTGTTTTTTGTTTTTCTTTGTACCAGGGATTGTACTCAGGGACACTTGACCACTGAGCCACATCCCTAGCCCCATTTTTGTGTTTTATTTAGAGATAGGGTCTCACTGAGTTGTTTAGCACCTCACCATTGCTGAGACTGGCTTTGAACTCGCAATCCCCCTGAGCCGCTGGGATTACAGGTGGGCACCACCCTGCCCAGCTTGTTTTCTGTATTTTTTGAGAGGGTAGTTAAGGCACAATGTGAGGTGACCATTTAAACCCAAAATATCTGAGATTGCATTTTGGTTTTGTTGCTCAGGAAAAAAGCACTAAACAGGTGACAAAATAGTACTACCCTGTGCTGACAGTAAAAGCATTACTGAATTTTTGCTGGGATTTGATTACAGTTATTCATTAAAGGTTGAGAATATATCTATCTTATGGGCTGGGGTTGTGGCTCAGTGGTAGAGCACTTGCCTTGCATGTGTGAGGCCCTGGGTTCAATTCTCAGCACCGCATATATATAAATTAATAAAATAAAGGACCATTAACAACTAAAAAATATTTAAAAAAAAAGAATATATCTATCTTAGTGCTAAAAATTTTCATGTTATTTGAAAGTAGTATAGTTTTTTTAACTACAAAAGAAAAATGTGTTTTATATTAAAAGGACATGTTTTTGCTTATTATTTAAGATTTTTCTTTTCCATGTGTTTCCTATATATGTATATCACCCCATATATTATGTGTTCAGTTTTCTTTCATCCATTAATTCTCTTCTTCTTCTTCTTATTTTTTTTAAATATTTATTTTTTAGTTGTAAGTGGACAGAATATCTTTATTTTATTTTTATGTGGTGCTGAGGATCGAACCTAGTGCCTCACGCGTGATAGGCATGCTACCACTGCGCCATAACCCCAGCCCTTATTATTATTATTTTTAATGTGGTGCTGAGGATTGAACCCAGTGCCTCACATGTGCTAGGTAAGCCCTCTACCACTGAGCTACAATCCCAGCCTTCACTCATTATTTTTTAGTGGTACTGGGAATTGAACCCAGGGGTGCTCCACTATTGAGCTACATCCCCAGACCTATCTACTTTTTATTTTGAGACAAAGTCTCACTAAGTTGCCCAGTCTGGCCTCAGACTTGTGATCTTCCTGTCCCAATCCCCTGAGTAGATGGGATTACACTTTAACCAATGTGTTCAACCTGTTTTATTACATTGCATTTCTTTAGGAGGAAAAAACATCTTTTCTGTTTGTAATGCAGATGCTTATTTGTTTGTTTGTTTGTTTATTTATTTATTTGGTATTGGAGATTGAACTCAGGGGCCCTCGACCACTGAGCCATATCCCCAGCCTTATTTTGTGTTTTATGTAGAGACAGGGTCTCACTGAGTTGCTAAGTGCCTCACCATTGCTGAGGCTGGCTTTGAACATGCGATTCTTCTGTCTCAGCCTCCCTAAATTGTGGGATTACAGGCTTGCGTCACCGTGCCCAGCTTCAGATGCTTATTTATTGTACAAAATTTGGAAAAATATAGAAAAAAGAAGGGAAGAAAATCTCTGTATCTTCATTGATAAAACTGAATAAGCACTATAAACATTTTTCTTCCTTTCCATTCTTTTTCTTTTTTCTTTGTCTTTTTTTTTTTTTTCTTAATTGGTACTAGAAATTGAACCCAGGGGTGCTTTTAACCACTGAGCAACACCCCCAGCCCCTTTTTTTTAATGTTTATTTTGAGACAAGGTCTCACTAAGTTGCTTAGGGCCTCGGTAAGTTGCTGAGGCTTTGAACTTGTGATCCTCCTGCCTCATCCTCCCAAGCTTCTGGGATTACAGGCATGTGCCACTGCACCTGGTTGTTATATATATTTTTGATCATGATTTCAATTATCTTTTTTTCTGAAATATACACTTAAAGCATTAAATTGAATTAAAAATTCCTAGAACATCTTACCTTAAGAAAATCATTTTCAAATGTAGAAGACCTAAGTCTTTATTGAGTTTATTATTTCACACGTCTTAGTGTTATATTTTCAGATGACAACTTGGAGTATATATGTGTAGAAAAAAATCAGAAGTTTATATATTGAAATATCTCTGAAATATCTCTTAACTGGTGGAGTTACTAATAAAGTGAAGAAAAAGTATTTGTATATTCTAATTTTTTTATAGTGATCATGACTCACTTGAATCAATCTCTCATGCTAGACAGTAATTTCCATGAGTGCAGGATAAGGGTCCATTTAGTTCTTAAATCTCCAGTGTTGTTGAAAGAATGAATAGAATATGTGAAGGTCTGTTCTTATTTGTTAAAACAATTCACTCAGTTTGACAAATTGTAAAATAATGATAGCAAACGTCTTAGATGGTATATTGCTTTCAAGTGTATCATTTTAGTAGAAATTGTAGCTATATACAGCATAAAATAATTTGCATATAAATTTATATACATCAAGTCACATGTATTATTATGATCTTGACAGAGATGTAAGAGTTTGCACATTGAGATTAGGATAATTTGTTATTTATGTGGAAAACTGTTTTATCTATGTCTATCTCTCCTTCCTTCCTTCCTTCCTTCCTCCTTCCCTCCCTTCGTTCCTTCCTCCCTTCTTTCCTCCCTCCCTCCCTCCCCCTGAGGATCAAAACCAAGGACCTAGTACTTGCTCGGCAAGTGCTCCACTACTCAGCTACACTGTCAGCTCTTTCTATGTTTCTTAACTAGTTGTTTTCAGAACATCTCCCAAACCAACTTTAGTGATATGGGGTGGAGTGGGGATGATAAATGTCACCAATTAATAAAATAACACACCAAGATGGATTCTATTACTATTTTCAAATATATTTGATATCATTTTGTTATGTTACCCATGATTAATGAACAGTTTGTTGCCCATTGCATCACTGATGATCATGTAGCAATGTGTCATCATTGTTCTTTGGTTGTTGCTTATTACCGTACATTGTATTTTAGATTCATAAAAATTAGCTTTAGTTATATGATGTCTTCTATTTGATAATTTTGGTATCAAAGTCCTAGTTCTACAGAAGACATTTGGATAAATATTTCAGAAATTGAGACTTTAATGATTGCCTTCTAATATGTATCCTATAAAGTATAGTTTATAAACTGAATAATGTTAAGGTGTTATCTAACAGCTTTGTCATCCTTACTGGTAAGCAGACTAAGCCACTGAAATAGCCTAAAGTACATAGACCTGTATCTAACTCTGGTTGCCCACAGTCCTACAGTGATGAGTGTTGGTGTCTTGTGTTTGTATGTCATTTATGTGGGAACATAATTGTTTATGGGGAATACTACAGAGTGTGCAGACAGGAAACCTGTAGTAGATATTTTTATATTAAAAATAACAACATTTTAGTAATTCTCTTTGCTTTGTTGGGATTATTTGAATAATAAAATATATCTAACATTTTAACCTTAATCTGTCCATGTGGATATTGAAATTCTGAGTTCAGATTCATTTTAAGAGATTGGTAATTGGAATATGAAGTGATTAAAAAGTGAAACAAATGATTTCTTTGAAAGTTTGGAAAGAAAATGAGGGAATGTGTTGTATACCAGAGGTGGTAGATAGGTAAATAAATTATGTGTTCAATGAAAATAATCCCTTCAGTATGAAGAGGCACCTTCTATTTAAATAAAGAGAAAAAGAGAATTTGGGCTTAGCTGCCAAAAATAGTAAAGCTTTATTTCAAATTGTGTAGCGTTTTATAAACACCTTTGGGGAGGTGCATGAAACTATTAGGAATAAATGGTTTACTTCAGAAATGACTTTCTTCTCCATCCTTATAGTCTTGATAGATCTTGCAGAACTCTTAATTAAAGCAAGTTCTGTGGCAGGGCTTGATTATCTGTTTCCATTCATTGTTTCTCTATGAAAGTAACAATTGTAATAGAGGTATTCTTTTATTTGTATATTATGTAAATGCAGTTAGATTCTGTATAACCTTATCTACTTAGTGTAAATCATTTTATTGAAATCCTTACAGATACTAGAAACAATGCAAGATTTTTTGATTTTCATTCCTGATTTGTAAGCCAGTGCATTAAGATTTCCCCCCTACTCTCAGACATGTGTAAAGGCCGCACAGTTTGTGATGTTTTGTATAATTATTATTTTTGGAACCATGTGTGTGCATTGCTGGTTCATAAAGTTTAAAGGTTAAGTTAAAGATATGTAAATATTAAATGAACAAAGTAGAGACAGCATTTAAATATTGAAACCTGAAGTTACACATAAAACAAAATTTTAAAATATGTCCAAAATGAGTATGTTTTAGAGGATGAGAGTAGCTCAATCACTTCTGCATCTTAGTGTTCCCTTTCCTATATATAAGAGCAAGTTAACATTTTGTTTGTTTGTTTTTTCGTTTTTGGTATTGAGGATTAAACCCAAGGGGTTTTACCCTGAGTCCCAGCCCCAGTCCTTTTAATTTACTTTATTTTATTTAAAAATATTTTTTTGCTACCAGAGATTGAACCCAGGGGCACTTAACCACTGAGCTACATTCCCAGCCCTTTTCATTTTTTATTTTAAGACAAAGTCTAGCTAGTTGCTGAGGCTAGCCTCGAACTTGTAATCTTCCTACTTCAGTCTCCCAAGCTGCTGGGATGACAGATGCGCACCACTGTGCCTGGCTAATATCAAGTTTTATTTTTGCAGATCTACCATTTAGCACCACAAGGCGACCAAGTCCTAATAATGATGATGATAACAATAACTAACAACCATGTTCATAATGCATCTGCCAACTGAGGGGACCTTGTCTCCCCTTTCCAAGTGAGGAAGTTGTTTCTTAAGTGAGGCTTAGTAACTTTGTTACACAGCTAGTAAGAACTAGAGATGAAATTTGGAACAGGGTCTGATTCTAGTCTCATGTTCTTCATCACTTTTCTCTATTGCCTCTTTGTAAAGTAAAAGGTACCAAAATACCACTTAAAAAACAAAAATAGGGGCCAGGCATGGTGTGCACACCTGCAATCCCAGCAGCTCAGGAGGCTGAGGCAGGAGGATCACGAGTTTGAAGCCTGCCTCAGCAAAACAAAGCGCTAAGCAACTCAGTGAGACCTTGTCCCTAAATAAAATACAAAATAGATTGAGGGATGTGACTCAGTAGTCGAGTGCCGGAATTCAATCCCCACTACCAAAAAACAAACAAACAAACAAATATATTTGAAACCTATTGTGATAAAACTTGTTGCTTTGAATGTCAGTAGGTTTGGGAAATAACACATTTGGTATTTATAGTACTTACTATAACTCATATTTGCAAGTTAATGACTATAGTTATTACAGGTAGTTATATGGATATTACAGAGTACTAACGTAATATTGAAAAACTACCTTGGATTCTTATGTGTTTGTTTTAAAAACTAATTTTGTATTTTTCTTTCCTTAGCATAAGCCGGACCAAGTTGAAGGAGGTGGAACCAGCAGCATGCAGTGGAACCATGAAGGGGGAACAGTGCACTAACAAAGCCCTTCCATTCACCAGACATTGTTTCCAACGTATCCTTCTATTTTTTTTTTTGGTACCAGAGATTGAACTCAGGGTCGACCACTGGGAAACATCCCCAGCCCTATTTTGTGTTTTATGTAGAGACAGGGTCTCACTGAGTTGCTTATTAGTGCCTCACCATTGCTGAGGTTGGCTTTGAACTCGCGATTCTACTGTCTCAGCCTCCCAAAGTGCTGGGGTTACAGGAGTGCACCCTCGTGCCCAGCTCCTTCTAACTTAATCGAGTGTACATGGAAAAAGTTTTAACTCACTTGGAACTGTGTACCTTTTCCCCCTGGTACTGGAGATTGAACCCAGAGCCACCTGCATTTTTAGGCAAGTGCTCTGCTGCAGATGATTACTGTGCTTCATTTTTAAATCAAGTGAATGACTTTTGAAGTCATAACTATTTAATGTTTGAAATTATTAAGTGACTTCTAATTTTCCTAAACTCTTATGGATAATTTTTTTTTCTGCTTATACTAATTCATTTCTTCCCCCTACACACATCTTGTTCTCATGACACTGAGCTGGGAAATGTAGAAATCATGAGTGTATAAAATTGTGCTACCCTTTTTTGTCTTTCAGACAAAATTGGGATTCAGTTTGTAACTGTCTTAAGTTCAGAATCTGGATCAAAGTCAGGAGGACTAAGTAACAACAAAATAAGCCAAACTGATAGCAAGTAGGTTCTCCTAGTGGCTAACACTTAATTATGTTATTAATAGAATTCTGATCCTTCAGGTGGTTCCACGTAGCTTATAAGGGGTAACTGTATAACAATTACTGATAGAAAAATTAAGTCCAAGTTTTTAGTCTTCCATAATGGTTATACAGCTTTATAGTGTGCCTGACACTGTAGGGTTAATTTGCTATTTCTGGTGAGTACATGCTGATTTGAAAGGAAATAAGGTAACAACACATCACTGACTAGGCAAGAATGTATCTTAAGATGATATAATTAAGGACGAAATTTGCCAGGGAGCTTTAGACTGTAGGTAAAATCTTACTAGCTCTTTTATTAAATATTTAGAACTAAGTAGCTTTTTTATTTGTTTGTTTTTGTTTTTGGTACTGGGGAGTGAATCCAGGTGTACTTAACCACTGAGCCACATCCCCTGCCCTTTTTTGTTTTCTATTTAGAGACAAGGTGACACTAAGTTGCTTAGCTCCTTGCTTTTGCTGAGGTTGGCTTTGAACTCACTATCCTCTTTCCTGCCTCAGCCTCCCAAGCCACTGGGATTACAGGTGTGCACCACTGTGCCCAGCTCTAATGTTTTAATTTTAAGTTTTGATTTAAAGGCATTTTTTTCCATAAATTCTTTGTTTTGAGTTTGCTGTTAGAAATGTGAAATAAAAACTTTAACTATGGACAATTGGACTTTTAAGAATTAAATCTTTAAGTTTTTATTCTTGATAAATGTCATAAGCAGAAAATTTTTCCTTTTAAAAGTTGATTTAAAAAGATAGTTGTTATAGTGGAATTTTTAGGAGTCAGATGTGTTAAGAGGATGATCCTTCTCCAAGTAATATAAATTGGTTCGGAATGGCCATAAAGGAGACTTGCACTAGGAGAATATTAGCAAAATATCTTCTTCTTCTTCTTTTTTTTTTTTTCCTGTGGTACTGGGGATTGAACTCAGGGGCACTCGACCACTGAGCCACATCCCCAGCCCTGTTTTGTGTTTTATGTAGAGACAGGGTCTCACTGAGTTGCTAAGCGCCTTGCCGTTGCTGAGGCTGGCTTTGAACTCGCGATTCTCCTGTCTCAGCCTCCCTAAGTGCTGGGATTACAGGCTTGCGCCACCGCGCCCGGGTGCAAAATAGCTTCTTTCAGAAGTATCTCCTGTAAACAATGATGATAAATTCAACTGTCAACATTTTCCCACATCAGTATTTGGATTTGTACTTTAGATTTTTATAGATAATTAAATTCATATTTATTAAAAATAAGTAAGGGAAGTAGTGAACTTTACATAGATATTGAAAAATTAGTGTTTCAGTGTATTTTATTCCTAACTTTAAAAAAACACAGATATCCTCTTGAACCGCTCTCAGCAGCTCTTCTCCAGTTGCACCGCCAAGTTTGCAGATGGACAGCAGTGCTCTGTGCCAGTTTTTGATATTACACACCAGACACCTCTGTGTGAAGAACATGCCAAAAAAATGGTAAATTTATATTTTATTTTCTGTGATGTAGCCTTTCAAACTTTTGATGGCTGTCTAACAGTACTTTGTGACCTAGTACAATGTGTGTATAAATCACTGACACAAGTTTTGTAAACAGTATTTTCACCACCTGAAATTTTCTAGTCCATTCTCTGACTAAACAATTTTAAGAATCCTAAACATGACTCATTGAATTAGTTTCAGACCCTCATGTTTAGAAACAATGTTTTTTTCAAGATACTTAGTGCAGGTTGAGCATCCCTAATTCAAAAATGTAAAATTCAGAAGGTGTCAAAATTCATACTTTTTTAGTTCTGGCATAATGTTCAAAAATTTCAGATTTTGGAGCCTTTAGGAGATTTCTGATTTCTGGATTAAGGATGCTTATCTGATAAATTCTTTGCAAATACTCCAAAGTCTGAAACACTTTTTGCTCAAGTGTTTTGGATAAGGAATATTCAACCTGTGGATACTTAGATGAGATCTTTTATTTTTATTATCTACTCCTATTCTACACCTCTCTTTTCTTTTTAAATAATGTATTTGTAATGTTGTATGTGGTGCTGAGGATTGAACCCAGTGCCTCACACATGCTAGGCAAGTGCTCTACCACTGAGCTGCAGCCTCAGCCCCCACCTCTCTTTTCTTTAAGATATATTTTCTTAAGCATAGCAGATTTCCCAAACTTTTTCTTTGCACTTATTTCTTTAGGTTTTTGCTTTCTTATGTACAGTTCTATAAATGTCTTGAATATTTGCTAAGATTTTGACCAAGTGCCAAGACTTTCTATAATTTGGTTTAATTTAGTTATTGCTTTGGTTAATGCTAGTCCCAATTGATTCAGAATAATTTTGAGGACAGACAAGTTTGAATTTATGAAATTTCTGAATTATACATTAAAGTTTATTTTTGGCCTAAGGATGTAGCTCAGTGGTAGTCAAGTTCAGCCTAAAAAGTGCAAGGCCATGGGTTTGAATCCCCACAATAACAAAAAAAAGGTTTATGGGATGTCATTTTCACCCATCAGATAGTTACTGCACAATATTGTGCTAGGTACCTTATGTACCACAAAGTTGAGGAAGGTACTTCCCACTGTCTGTAAGCACTTTCTAGTTTCATGATCATTTGGCTTGTGACCTTGTCTTTGCCACTAACTAAATGCATAACTAGAGACTGATGATTCAACCTTTCTGTACCTTCGATTCCCTGAATGTAATTACTGGCCTCATCAAGAATCTTATTTGTTTTTAGTTTCTTTTATGGACTATATGTCTTGAAAATTTTACATACTAACCTATCTACACAAATGTTGGATTTATTTTCCCTTTTTAATTACAAATATTTTAAATTGGGCATTTTTGTTTGTGTCTTCAGGGTACATCATGGGTAAAGAATAATTTCTGTGTGCTTTTAGAACCACTTTTGTGGACCTTTATTCATAATTTCACAGACTTCTGCAATTTTCAAACCACTGAAGAATCCCAGCTTTGATTTTAAAGTTGATTCTAGAGGTGTTTTTGGTTTTTTGGGTTTTTTTTGGTAGTTGTAGATAGACAGCATACCTTTATTTTATGTTTAGTTTTGTGTGATGCTGAGGATCGAACCTAGTGCCTCACATGTGCTAGGCAAGCACTCTACCACTGAGCTACAACCCCACCCCAGAGGCTTTTAAGACTAGAAAAATATTGTTAAGTAGGGAAGCTATACTATTTTTATACTGATTAGTATGTGAATGCTTTCGAAGAAATTCAAAGCACTTGATTCTTTTCAGGTGGTTGAACATTCTTCTTTAGGCAAATTTAATAAAACAAACCTAAAGTTGAGTTAATATATGAATTAGTCAGCAAATAACACATATTTTATATTGTGACAAAGTAAAAATAAATATTAATCAGATATTGAAAACGTTTTTACAAGCCGGGCGCGGTGGCTCAAGCCTGTAATCCCAGCACTTAGGGAGGCTGAGACAGGAGAATCGCGAGTTCAAAGCCAGCCTCAGCAAAGGCGAGGTGCTAAGCAACTCAGTGAGACCCTGCCTCTACATAAAACACAAAATAGGGCTGAGGATGTGGCTCAGTGGTTGAGTGCCCCTGAGTTCAATCCCCAGTACCAAAAAAAAAAAAAAAAAAAAAAAGAAAACGTTTTTACAGTACAAATTTTTGAAACTGATTTTCTTTCTGAAGGCAGTTACAAAATCTAGCACTGGTTTTAGCTATTTTTTGTTCTAGGTCAAAAATTACTTAAGAGACCATAATGAACACTTGCACCCTATCATTGATCCCGTGAGAGACTTACTGTGAGTTAGACAAGAACTTTTGTGTTATATTTTCAACTCCAACACATTTTACCAACTTTACTGTTGGTGTCAGCCTAAGCCGCCATCACCTTTGCTTTGATTTTGTTATAGTCAGGATCCTAAGTGCTCATCTTTTTGCAGTATTCACTCCTCTGTAAACACACACACACACACACACACACAGTGAATTGTATGAACTGTGAATTTAATTTCAAAAAAGTGGAAAACATTCACAGAGTCTACTCTGGCTGTTATTCTGACAAGTACATACATCACCATAATCAAGGATAGACCCTTCACCTCCCCAAAGTCTCTTGTAGTGAATTCTTTACTCCATCCTCATTTATCTATTTTTCAGTTCCTATAATACTTTATATTTTCTAGAATGTTACCAGTGGAATCACATAAGTACATGGCCTTTAAAGCAAGCCTTTTAAGACACCTAATCATTTTAGTCCCATGATTAAACCCTTCTACTGACTTCCTATCACAATCCAGAATCAAATCCAGAATTCTTACCAATGTCTGTGAGGCACTTTGTGATCTGGGCCTCACTTCTTCAGCTTCATCTCCTCTCCTTCTCTGTCCTGGAATTCCAGGAGCACTGACCTGCTGGTTTTGGTACTCTTAAGTATGCTCACATCTTAGGAGCTTGCACTTGATTTTCTCTTTTCCTGGGATGTTCTTTTCTCAGATTTCTGCATGTCTCAGTCCTTTATTTCATTCCAATTTCTGATTAAATATCTCATCAGAAAAGTCGTCTGCTTCCATGCTACCCTGTCAGTTTTTAATCCTCATATTCTTTATTTTATTTTATTTTTGTGGTGCTGGGGATTGAACCCAGGGCCTTCCGCATGCGAGGCAAGTACTCTACCAACTAAGCTATACCCCCAGCCCCCAGCCCATTTTTTATATTTTAGAGACAGAGTCTCGCTGAGTTGCTTAGGGCCTTGCTAAATTGCTGAGGCTGGTTTTGAACTTGGAAGTCTCCTGACTCAGCTTCTCGAGTTACTGGGATTATAGGCGTGTGCCACTGTGCCCGGCTTCTTTTTTTTTCCTTTCTAACATTGATTTGCCTAACATTTTGTTCATTGTCTATATTCTCCTGTAATTGGGGAAACTTTATAAGAACAGAAACATTTTTGTTCATTGCATTTTCTTATGTGTAGATATTGAATAAATTAATGGTTAGGCACATGGCTGGGAGGGGTGAAGATTCGGAAGTAAATTTAGCCACTAAGATGAAACAGCCATTGGCAGAAGCAGCTGAGATCATAAGGTACAGACTGGTAGACAGAACAAGATCTTCCAACAGGTCACAACCTCAGCTGGTAAGAGAAGGTGTTTGGCCTGGCATAGAGGTAGATTGAAAAGATGGAAAGTTGGAAGTGAATAGGATTCCAGTACTCACTAAAGCTACGTAAATGAACCACTGGCATTGGGAAATCCTCTGTGGAGTGGGGGCTCTTGCTGTCTGAAAGAACTAATGGGAATGGCCAAAAGCAAGAGGAAGACAAGGTGTCCATTGAGGGCAGTTCTGTGTGGAGTATCTGGTGTACGATCAGTTAAGGTCACAGTGTATGTGGCTGTAGGCTAGGCAAATAGGGCAGAGGCCAGCAACCTGCACCAGGTGGTCATTGATAACCTCAGAAGTCAGACTCATTAAATCTGAGGCTAGAGGTCTCTGACTTGATCCTACCTAAGATCTGTGCTGACACTGAAGATTGCTGCTAAAGTAGATACTGAGCAGAGTACTGGTTGCTGGTAGTCACTCACTTATTAAAATAGTGACCATCATAGAACTAGACTTCAAGTGTTGGGCCAAAAAGAACCACGTAGCCTGGAGACACCTCTTTAAGGGAAAAAAATTGTTTTTGTGACATAAGATTCTATAATTATGTTATCAAATATTTGGGATTACTCAATCATCTTTTAGGCTTCTTAAATTTATGCTTTAATTTTATTTTTCCTGTTTTGAATGTATTTAATGCTAGTGATAGTTATTTGTCTTCAAATACTATTATCTATAAACTTTATATATTTAGTTATGGATTATTACTGAATTCATAGAATCAAAGGTGACATCAGTTATAAAAAACTACTGTTTTATATGCTACTCAGAAAGAAAATATGTTGCCAGTGATTAAATGTTTTTATTTCACTTAGATTTTTTGTTTTAGAGTTACTAAAAGAGGCTTTTAAAGATCTATTCAGACATGGATTTTTATGTTATATGTCATTCCTGGTCTTAGCTGTATTTGGTATGTGAAAGGCAGTATTTTGTACATAACTTCAGCTATAATGTATCATCATTCACTTTGTGGTTATTTCCCTTTTTCACTTCATTTTTGCTTTGAAAAACAAAAAAAGAGTTGTAGTCAGTTCTTCAATAGTACATATTTGCTTCTCTAACAATTTTATACTCTCCTACTCTTTATACCTTTCTGCATACACAAAAATTTTTCCTACACAAGTTGTACCAGCAGTGTATACACTAATTCAAAAATAATGCCAGCACAAAGAAGTATAATGGCTGTTGAGTGTATGTAGGCAGGGCCAACTGTAATGAACATTACCTGGTTGGCAGTTCATATAAGATGCCAGCATTCATGACACTTCCCATTTACAGAGATATTAAAATGGACATTTTTGAATTGATAAAATATGATGTTAATAGCTAAACTGTGGAACCAACCTAGATGCCCTTCAGTAGATGAATGGGTAAAGAAACTGTGGTATATATATGCAATGGAATATTACTCAGCATTAAAAGAGAATAAAATTATGGTCAAAGGGGAGGGAGAGGAGGAGAGGGGATATAAATGCAGGAAAGATGGTGGAATGCGATGGACATTAATGCCCTAGATACATGTATGACTGCACATATGGTGTGACTCTATATTGTGTATAACCAGAGAAGTGAAAAGTTGTGCTCATTTGTGTACAATGAATCAAAATGCATTCTACTGTCATATATACCTAATTAGAATAAACAAATTTTAAAAATATGATGTTAGTTCTGGCAACTGTAAGAAAGTACCAAATACAAAGTAGCTTATAATCAACGGAAATTTATTTCTCAGTTCTGGATGGTGATAGCATGGTTGGGTTCTGTTTGGGTTCTCTTCTGGATTATACCCTGCCAACCTCATTCTGTGTGGAGAGAGAGCTAGCTTTATGAGGTCTCACATAGAAGGGCACTAATTCCATTCATGAGGGATGAAACAGACTTTTAGTCTTTATCAGATGGTGGACAGATGATAGAGTTAATGTTATTAACTGAAGAAAGCTAGTTATATCATCAGTTTCTCTCTTGTCCTTGTATCTCTTACCCCCTTGCCTACTCACTTAGTTTCAGCAGTTTTGTGTAGCTGTATCCTCATCATCCACTCTCTTTGTCTCCCTGCCCATGTTAATTGTTTTAAGGGTCTTCACTGGATTTCCAGGCCTGTGTCTCCATCCTCTTTATTCCTGTGCATCAGGTAGCTTTCCCAAAGCCCTCTACACATCTGTGTATCTCCAACTATGTATGAGCTAAACTGAATTCCTTAAAGTCTCTTCTGAATCTGCTTCTTCTGCTGTGTTCTCTATATGAACAAATGGTATCATCATCTAATAGTCACCTAAACCAGAAACCCTAGAGGCACTTCCGAGTTTCACTACATCAGGGGAGCCGTCATTCTATTTAGGGACTGGAGGTGTAACTCCATGGAGCTTAAGGCCCTGGGTTGGGGAGGGTGGGGGAAGAAAAAACCAAAACTCTTCATTGCCTGTTAAATAAAAGTTTAAAATCTTTAACAGGATATTCAAAGTCATATGTACTCTGATTCTAAAAGTTCCTACAGTTTACTTTTGTATTTCATCCACGATCATACCCAGTTATTTATTTACTGGACTTTTTCTCTTGTTTGTGCTGCTTCCTTTAGGCAAGAATGATCTTCTCTATTACCCCACCATTTAAAAGTCTACTTACCCTTTAATCTCACAAATCAAAAATAATTAATTTTTATTTTGTATACCCATAGGAGATGTTTACCTTGTCATTACTCAGTGTTGATGTTTACCTTGTCATTACTCAGTGTTCTCTGGACTATATTTATGTAGAATATTTTTTGTGTGTTTTTGCATACAAGAGTAAGTTCACGGGCTGGGGTTATGGTTCAGTGGTAGCGTGCTTGCCTAGCACGCGTGAGTCGCTGGGTTCGATCCTCAGACCCACATAAAAATAAAATAAAGATATTCTGTCCACCTACAACTAAAAAATAAATATTAAAAAAAAAAAGAGTAAGTTCACATAGAACACAAATTTTTTCTTATGGTATAGTACTTACCAGAGTGTCTTTAAATGTGGGATAAAAATGTATGTTGAATTGATAACTGAGTAATTATATGGGCATACGTATATTTTAGGCATTTATAGAATATTAAGAATTTCACGAAAATTTTAAAGACAGTTGTTAAATTTTTTCCAGATAATCTCAATTGCTTAAATATTAAATTTATTTTAACTGGCACTTGTGAACGTCAAAAATTTTACATGATAGTGAGATAGCATGATATTTCCACACATGTATACATTGTTTTTTTTTTTTTTTTTGGTACTGGGGATTGAACTCAGGGGCACTCGACCACTGAGCCACATCCCCAGCCCTATTTTGTGTTTTATGTAGAGACAGGGTCTCACTGAGTTGCTTAGTGCCTCACCGTTGCTGAGGCTGGCTTTGAACTCGCGATTCTCCTGTCTCAGCCTCCCTAAGTGCTGGGATTACAGGCTTGAGCCACCGCGCCCGGCTACATGTATACATTGTATAATGTTTGAATCAGGTTAAACTATCTCCTCAAACATTTATCATTTCTTTATGGTAAAAACTTCAGAGTCGTTATTCTAGTTTTTTGAACTGCACAAAATGTTAATTGTTATCTGTAGTCACCTTGCTATAGAGTAGCATACCAGGAGGGAGGGCTGGGTAGGGTGGATCAGTGGGTAGTCTCAATTTAAAAACACAAAATTTTGTTTCTGTTCATTCCAAAGGATAATTTCTTGAGAGGAGATAACTCCCGTAAAGTTCAGCACCAGCAGCAGAGGAAACCCAGGAAAAAAACCAAGCCTCCTGCACTTACCAAAAAACATAAGAAGAAGAGAAGGCGTGGACCTCGTCGACCCCAAAAGCCCATCCCCCCAGCAGTCCCCCAAGGGAACCTCAGCATGCCCACCAGCGTCTCACTGCCAGTGGAGGCCTCTCAGATCCGGTGAGTGGTAGTCAGGATTTGCTTTTGCTGTTTCCTGAGTGTTCTCGGATCATCTGTTTTTGTGTGATTATCACAATGTTGGCACTAAACTACAGAGCTGTCCAGTGTATCAGTCTGTTCTTTTTGTGTGTGTGGTGCATTCTAGGCAAGTACACTACCATGGAGCTATAGCCCCAGCCCCAGCCTCAGCCCCAGCTTCAGCCTAGGCATTTTGGGGTATATATTTTACCAATATCTGGCTGAGTTTAGAGTACACATTTTACCAATATCAAAGCTTTAGATTATAGCAAAGGGAGCAGATGCTGAAATTGAGAATTTAATTTTATACTCAATTTTTTTTTTTTTTTTTTGGAACTGGGGATTGAATACAGCGCTTTGCAGAATGTGAGGCAAACACTTTGCCACTGAGGTACTTCCAGCCCAATACTCAGATTTCTTTTTTTTAAACATTTTTTAGTTATACATGGACATAATATCTTTATTTTATCTATTTTTATGTGGTGCTAAGGATCGAACCCAGTGCCTCACATGTGTGAGGCAAGCGCTCTGCCACTGAGCCACAACCCCAGCCCTTCAGATTTCTTTAACAAAAATTTCATATATGTCAGAAATATTCCATCAGAATTATGACACATTATTAATTCTCTTTCAGCTCGACATTTCAGTTTAACCTGTTTACCTATTTCTCTTTTGTGGTACTATGGGTTGAACACAGTGGCTCATGCTTGCTTGGTAGGTACTCTACCATGCAGTTACATCCCTAACCCTTTTTTGTTAATTTTTATTTTTCATAGGTCTTGCTAGGTTTCCCAGGCTGGCCTTGAACTTGCAATGCTCCTTACTCAGTCTCCTCACTGGCTAGGATTATAGGTGTGGGTCACCACGCCCAGCTATTTACTTCATTTTTTAAATTATTATTTTGACCAGATTTGAAATTCTACTAAAAAATATTAAGACATACTTGATACCTAATTGTGATTCATTCTAATAATCTGAAGTAAAAATACTAGCTAGTAATAATTTTCTTATCTCAATCATGGGTAAAGAATGCAGAAATATGTGACTGTATATGGCGAGGTGTGTATTTTTGCAATGTCTCTGCTTTGATTCCCTTTTCACAAAGTAGGGAAGGATACATTTTATGTTAGGATTTCCCATGTTTGTATTGAATATGTATTGAATATATATATATATTACATATATATATAAAAGTATAGACATTAGCATCTTCTTATGTGGGGTAGACTTGAGTTGCTGACATTGGTGTGAAGGCAAAGGGGAAGTGCTGAGACCAAATGTCTTGTCTTCCCAGGAGCCCTTCCACGCCAGAGCTGAGTGCTGACGAGTTGCCGGATGACATTGCCAACGAGATCACCGACATTCCACACGATTTGGAATTGAACCAGGAGGACTTTGCAGATGTCCTGCCACGGCTACCTGATGACTTGCAAGATTTTGATTTTTTTGAAGGTATGGTCAACCTCTTAATTAAGGAAACTGATTTGAAAAAATGAGTTTATAGTAAGGGAAGTAGTTTTTGAGATGTGTCTGAAATTTTCCTCAAGTAAAATATTTTTTCACTCTGGACAGAAAATATAACACCGCCAAAGTTTTCAATCCTTTTCAGAAGTGGATAATGTGTAATTTGTTTAACCCTATTTTAGGTTTAGTAGATTTCTACATTGATAGCTAGATTAATAACTTCATTCCTTTAAAATGAGTAATTTTACTTTGTTTTTTTGAACTCAGACATTTAAATCACAAGTTTACTGAAGCCTTTTAGAACTTTCCCTAATTTTAATATCCCACCCTGTAATTCAATTAAAGTGAACTTTTCCCAAACAAAGTTTGCTTAATCCACCAGTTCCCCAGTGCTTTCATGAGGAAACTTTTATACTATTATGATTTTTTCACCAGTAAAAATTGAATATTTTCATGGTGATAAATCAAGTTCCTAACAATAGATTTTTTGAAATCAGAGTGTGTTCATGGACTTCCATTTAGTGAAAATTCAATTAGAAATGGAAAAAGAATGAGGGGGAAGGATTAGGAAGTAAAGCAAAAGTGTTTAAAAAACCCCCAGAATGAACTGAGTGCTAGTGTTGTGCTCATGTATGCATGAGCTCCTGTGTTCTGGTCTCCTGTCTGCCCTCCAGCTGGATGGAAGAAGCTAGGCATAGGCAAGGCTAGGTGCACTGGCTCTACACAGCCTGTTTTTTCTATCTTAAAGACATAAATATAATTTTGGGTAAAAATATGTACAACCAAATGGTTACAAGATTTTTAAATTGTCAATGCTTTGAGTTCCTAAGAACTGAACATCTGATAAGATGGCTTATGAGAGCACTGTAAATAGAAGTTGGTGGTTCAACTGACCTTTCAGACCCATCCTGCAGATTAACAGTTACTTTTTCCTTCCAGTCCAGTTCTTAGAAGCTTCCCTTTTCCAGAGGGACTCTCTTTGAATAATTTAAATGTGTGAATGCTATGGTATGGATCAGGTATGTGACCCACTGATTCTCAATGCCTTTTGTTGACTCAGGAAAGAATGGAGACCTCCTCCCAACAACTGAAGAGGCTGAGGAGCTTGAACGGGCCCTGCAGGCCGTAACTTCTCTTGAGTGCCTGAGTACCATTGGGGTACTTACCCAGTCAGACGGTGTATCAGTCCAGGAGTTGTCAGATAGAGGAATAGGGGTGTTCTCCACGGGTACTGGAGCTTCAGGAATCCAGTCCTTGAGTCGAGAAGTAAACACGGACCTAGGGGAGCTATTGAATGGGCGTATAGTACATGATAATTTTTCTAGTCTAGAGCTGGACGAGAACCTGCTCCGTTCTGCTACCTTGTCTAACCCACCTACACCCCTGGCAGGGCAGATCCAGGGGCAGTTCTCTGCCCCAGCCAACGTTGGCCTTACTTCTGCCACTCTGATCAGCCAGAGTGCACTTGGGGAGAGAGCCTTCCCAGGACAGTTTCATGGACTTCATGATGGCAGCCATGCCTCCCAGAGGCCACATCCTGCCCAGCTGCTGAGCAAGGCAGACGACCTAATCACCTCACGACAGCAATACAGCAGTGATCATTCACACTCCTCGCCCCATGGAAGCCATTATGATAGTGAGCACGTGCCGTCTCCTTACAGTGACCATATCACCTCTCCCCACACAACATCTTACTCTGGTGATAATATGGCAGCTACCTTTTCAGCAGAGATGCCCATCATGGCGCAGCACTTGCTCCCAACCCAACTTGAGGTGCCACTTGGAGGAGTGGTAAACCCTAGAACTCACTGGGGTAATCTCCCTGTCAATCTTGGTGATCCCTCTCCATTTAGCAACCTTCTCGGCGCAGATGGACATCTTCTTTCCACTTCCCTATCCACGCCACCCACCACTTCGAACTCAGAGACCACACAGCCTGCCTTCGCCACCGTGACCCCCAGCAGCTCCAGTGTGCTTCCGGGGTTACCGCAGACCAGCTTCAGTGGCATGGGGCCTTCTGCTGAACTAATGGCCTCCACCTCTCCCAAGCAGCAACTCCCTCAGTTCAGCGCAGCCTTCGGCCACCAGCTGAGTTCTCACAGTGGCATTCCTAAGGACCTGCAGCCCAGCCACAGCTCTATAGCCCCTCCTACAGGCTTCACAGTAACAGGTGCCACAGCTACAAGTACCAATAATGCATCTTCTCCCTTTTCCTCCCCTAACTGAGCGTGTCTGTGTGTTTGCAGGCAGGTGGGGAACCTGGTGTTTTCTATCTTTGTTTCCTCTTTAGCACCCCTTTCCCCTTTTCCAAAAGAAGACTTAAAAAATAGCAGATGGGAATTAGAAGGGCACCCCCTTCCCAGTTCAACAGGTGGCAGGCAGCGGACCTTGCTTCAGTGTTCACATGTGCTCTTAGCACTGGTGCTCATTCCCTCCTGGCAGGTCCACTCGGCCCCAGTGGTTTCCTTGGTGGTTCAGCACATTGACTGGATAGGATTGATTTTTAGCAGCAAGTCCTAGAAGTGGAAGATACCTCAGATTACCAGTGCCCTTTACTATTTCCTAGTATTCAGATCAGTGCTTTCCATTCTATTGCCAGGTTTTACATAGGTGGTTCTAGACAGAATGATCCTATTAAGTGAGTTCCTGTGTAGGAGATAACCGGTGGTGTATAGAGGCAGGTCAAGGCTCTGACTCAGCACCAGCTGCCAAACACCACCCAAAGGCCAGGATGCCATTCCTAATTGTGATCATGGTTAACTAAAAAGAAAACAATTGTTTTTGACCACCTGTGAGTATGTGTGCACCCATGTGTGTGTTTTGTGCAGTGCAGGAAGTAGCTGTCCCATTGGTTTGTTAATTATTTTTTCACCCTTGTAAAGAGTATAAGGCTCTTTTCTCCTTTGTACATCTCACATCCTCGTAAGGTTGGTAATTCTGTCCCACTGAGTTAACTGAAGTTTCCTGAATAGGGAGTGGGGGTGGCCTGCCCATGTGAATAGCACAACCCTTTTCTGCTAAAAGTTAGCCCATGAAGAAGTGAGACACAAAAAGCTGAATTCACATCAGTGACTGGGGGGGGGGGGGTCAAGCAAGACTTGCCTGGGGTGACTGCGGGGCTGCTGAGGCCACTTTGCCTTTGCAGATCTGCACTTTTAAACCCCTCACTCATGGGACACTTTTGCAAGATGTCATTGAAGAAAATATCTCGATGTGAAAAAGCAGGATAGGTCAGATAGATTTGAAAGATGAAATCTGTGAACTCCTTGATCCATCTTTTTTGCTTTTGAATTTTTCATGTTTACAGTAGTGATTCTTTGGTAAGATTTGTAAAATGTTGAAGACACTTGTAGAATCAGTGTACCAGTTGTGAAGTGATGTGTAATAACTGAAGGATACACATTTTAAAATTTTTTTCAAAGCAGAATATGGAAATTAGATATACATTTTACCTGCATTTGGTACTTTTAAAATAATTTAAGTACTTAGGTTTAAGTAAATTTGGAAATAGTTTTGGGGAATTCTTTTAAAGTACCAGGATTTTAGGGTACAAAATCATGTTGGATAGTTTAGTAAGTTGGTGACTATGAAATAAATATGTGAGGTTTCTTCTTGCCTGCCTTCCCTGCCCCCTGCCCCAGAGAAGGGTGGAGCTAGATTTTAAAGCATCTCTACTCCACTTTTGCTGAGAAGTTTCACTGTCCCTTAAGATACCATTGGCTATTTATACCTGAGTCCAGTCTAATTTACATATATATATATATTTTAAAAATGAGCAGAGAAAACATATCTATTAGTGAAGTGGTACAATAATTCATTTGTCAGGGAATATTTGATCTTAATTCCTTTCTAATAGGTAAAAGTTTGGATGTATTTTCCTATTTCCTATATGTATTATCTTTATGCCATGCTAGTTCTAACCAATCCCTTCTTTTGGAAGCTTTTCTTTCTCTGCTTTTTAAAGGAATGATGGTGATCAGCAGGCATTATGCAGATACCACGTGCCTGGGATTATGGAGGGGAAATGTCACATGACTGTATGGAATCATGCTATGCCCTATTTTGTATTTATTGAAGTTTCTTTGGGGGCCAAAAATATGTATGTAATATATTTACTTTTTTTTTTAAATCATGTTAATTGATTGGAAGATTTATTTTTAATAGCTTTGCCTTTTTTGCAGATTGAGAAATTTCTAAATTATAAATTATGTCTCAAAGCAAAATTATATTTGGTATCACCATAAATTTCTATTCTGAGTGGTGAGAACAGATAATTTGCATATTTCTCACCTGTGAACCTGTGTCAGAAAGCTTTTTTACTTTAGTGCACTGTAATGAAATGATGAGTAGTTACCTCTGCTCAAGTGTCATTGAGTTTGCTGTGCTATTTCCACATCCCATTGTCGTCATCACTAGGTAACACTGAATTCCCAGCAATTTTATTTTGTTTCCATTGTGTACTAATTAAAGGTTGTAGCAGAGTAGCATATGGACTTTTTTATTAGCCCTTCTTTGACAGTGAAGGGCAGGTCATGGGTAGGTAATTTGAACTATTTCTGGCTTTTTGTCCCTTGTGTTAGCTGCTTAAAACTCTGTAGTTATCAAAACTGAGTTTGCAGTAAGTTGCACATTTTATTGTTTGCAATTTTCTGTTTTATGTGCATTTAAAAGCCCTTCTCTGCTTTCTAGTTGGGAGGCATGAAAATGATCAGGAATGTTGCCAGTTACAGCTTCACACCAAAAACATTGAGGAAATTCACTTTAGATGCCCACCATGATAGCTGAGGAAAGGGCACTTTTAGAAAGTACCAGTGTAGGGTTGAATAATTAGCAAAAACAAACTTTTCCTCTTTGCATCTACTACAAAACAAATATCCAAGCTTGTAATTTGCTTTGCTGTTTCTTGTGAATCCCTTTTTGGAAGAGAGAAGAACATCTATAAGCCCAGAGATATCCATTATGTTTTGTTCTAGTTTTCAGAGCAGTTCAAGTCCTATTAGTAGTAGGTTTGCTATTAATATGCAAAAAAAGAGAATGAAGTGTCTTTTACTCCAGAAATATGAAAATTAGTGTCTTTTAAAATAACATTTGTGTTATCATAAGGCAATACTGGAATCAAAAACAAATCTTATATAAGGTCCTAATTAGGTAGAAACTAGCTTTTATTCTAGTGTTCAATGTATGAGAGACGGTAGCAAAGAAGGTTCACTCTATTTCTGCAGTTCTTTGGGACCATTTATAAAGGCCAGTTAGATTGTGTTACTGTGATTTAATTTTCAAAGTTGCTG
Source organism: Geosciurus inauris (assembly GCA_004024805.1). NCBI lineage: Eukaryota > Metazoa > Chordata > Mammalia > Rodentia > Sciuridae > Geosciurus > Geosciurus inauris. Next base: position 45,587 of record PVHX01005801.1, read on the forward strand.
CAGTTAATGGATGCGTTCTGTGCTCTGAGGATCTGATACTCATGACTGTGATCTATAGCATCTGAAGAAAAGATGGGCTTTCTCTCCTTTAACTGTTAATATTATTTTAATAAAAATACTTAAGATGTTGTTTTTTCCTGTGTAAAAATGGCTTAGCAATGTTCATATCTCGGTAGGTTATGTAGCTAGTAAACAATTCAGGACAGTGAATAGCAATTACACTTTACCCACCAAGTGACAGACTATGCAATGGAAAAATTTTCTAATTATCGTCGCATAGCTTACACAGCAAAGGATTATTTTCTCTAGTAAACCTACCGTGTATAATATGCCTACTTTATAAATGACTTCCTGAACAATTTCATGTTGGCAGGCAGTGTGCTGTGTCTAGTGTCCCTCTATGAGAAGATTGTAATGTAATGAGAAGCAAATAGTAGGTATGGAGATCAAGTTGGAAAGTAATTTTTTATTTTATTTTTGTTAAAATTGGTGTTATTATCTTTAGTGGTTTGAGATTAAAGAAAGCAAATACTTTATCTTTGCCAAATACTATTTATAAGATTTTTTTCTTAAATAAGCCCAATCTCTCAGCTGAAGTTAGAGATCATTGTTTTTTGACTAACACTAAAACTTTTCCTTATCGGGACTTGTCCTTAAAACATGATTACAGTCCACAGTGGCAAAGGCAGTTCTTGGATTAGGAAGGAAACTGTGTCCATGCTACACTCAGGTGCCCCTGTCCATCCAGGTTTCGTCCTACATGGAAGAAGTTACATTTCCATTGACTTACAGCATGGACTCTTTATAAATTGGCATTAGAATTCGAGCATACATGTATACATCCCTTCCTGGTGGTTCACCGATCCTGCCTGGGATCCTTTCTGTGCCCTTACACTATAGGGTTGCTGGTGATGGTTTATCAGCTTCATCAGCAATATCTGTATCAGGTCATTCCTTTTTTAAAAAATTTAGTTCAAAAGGTTGTGGATTGATATCCCAAAAAGATGAGGATATTAACACTAAACTATTTAAGAGTTTTAAAATTCATTAAAAATTTTTAGGTGTCTGGTTTTCAGTTTCTTCATCCTTTTTAGTCTTCTTTTAAAATTCTACTAAATTCTGTTCTTTTTTTTACGTATTTTTTAGTTGTTGATGGATTTTTATTTTATTCATTTAATATTCATATGTGGTGCTGAGGCTCGAACTCAGTGCCTCACGCATGCTAGGCAAGAGCTCTACCACTGAGCTACAGCCCCAGCCCCTAAATTCTGTTCTTCATCTGTCATATAGAGAATAATCGAAGAGAGTGGTCTGCTAAATGATCAACAGAACTCTCCAGTTTAATGAGGCAATTTAGAGGATTTCTTGGAAGAAAATTTAGTCATACTTCATTTGTATCTGTTTTATCACCCAAACCTACATTGTTCTAAAGATTTTTTTCCTGACAAAAAGTATAATCCTAGGGGGATATGTACACCTACACACGTATGTACATATGTGAGTGTATACATATATATACACACACGTGTATATATTCATTCAAGAATGACCATCTGGGGCTGGGGTTGTAACTCAGTGGTAGAGCGCTTGCCTTGCAAGTGTGGGCACCTCTTGCCTTGCAAGAGACACTGGGTTCCATCCTTAGCACCACATAAAAATAAATTAAAAATAAAGATGATGTGTCCATCTACAACTAAAAAAAAGAAAGAAAGAACATATATTTCCCCCCTCAATAAACTGAAAATAATTAAATCTTCCCTGGTGTTCTATAGAAAAGTGAAACAATTTGGCAATTTCTTAATATCTTGGCCTTTATAAGCTTTCCTATATCATATTCTAGAGTGAGCTAAAATCATATTTTGTAAATTAAATATCTGTGAGGAACATGTACTGATAATATGTTAAGCATTTTCCATTGACCAATGAGTTAGGAAGGAAAATATAAGCATGTATGAATAGTTGTGTCGCTTTGATAACCAGTATAATTAAAGCTGCAGTGTGGTTTAAACTTAGGAAGCCTTTTTTCACTCCAGTTCTTATTTTTTGTTAACTTTTCTCTCTGGGCTTTGATACAGAATTAAGAAAAGATGTGTCATTTCAGAGAGAGAGCAAATTTGGTGCAACTTTCTTTACTCCAAGTTCCTGAATATCAGGAATGTTTGGGTAGCTTGAGGAGCAGAGTTTTGGGTGATTTAAAGCTTAGTCTGACACAGTCCCAGTAGAGAAAAATCTGAACTCGTAGTAAGCAGTGTTGGGCAGCACAGCTTTCCTTCCTCCCCTCTGCCTGCTTGCCTCTGCCCATCACCGGTACTAAAGTATGCACGTGCACACATACTCTGTACTGATCTTGGCCGAAGAGTAATTAGAATCCTCTTCTTTCACTTTTTTGTTGTTGTTGTTGTTTTTGTTTGTTTGTTTTTCTTAAGCTGGGGACCACTGAAGTAAGCTCTATGTGCACCCAAAGTTCCCCATGGAAAACTTTTCAACACGCAGTGCAGAAGGCTCCAATGCAGCTAAATGTCACGCCTTTGCTTTTACTTGGGGAATAGACTGATTTGCCCTGAAATGACTCCAACCTGCATCATTAAGGTACAGTTGGCTCCAAGCGGCTTAGTGTTGAAATGAAGAAAAGCTTGACACTTGCTGACATTGTTTTCATCTGTTTGGAAGGGTTGAATCAGTTCCTCTCAACAGTGACAGTTCTTTCCACTGTATAGTATTGAGTATGTCTCAGGGATTCCTTGTGGAAATTAGGGCAGTTTTTAAAAATAAGAAAACAATTTTAAAAGAAACTAAAGGTGACTCATCATTGAAGAGAGCGCAAGAAAGAGAAAACATTTGGTTTAGTAGCCCACGGTGTCTCGCCTAGGACTTCTTTCCTCTCTACTTCAGGCTCTCATCTCAGCTTCAGCATACAGAATCCTTTCCCATCATGCACAGCTTTAAAACTTTTATTTAAAAATTTCCTTCCCCCATGAGCTTTCAGAATACTTATTGTAGATTTTAAGAGAAAAGGTATATTAATTTATGCTATTAACATCACCTCATAAATTATAAGTTTTATACTAAAGCTGTATTGAGTGTAATGAATTATGTTGCCTATGTGTTTAATAGCTAAAAATTATATATGAGCTTTTTTTTTTTTTTTTTTTTTTTTTTTGACAAAACAAACTAGTGAAGCACCTTTTTACACTGGATTTCTGCCGTGTCAAGGTGTATAGCTATCCTTTGCTACCTTGCAGATATATAAAATAAAAAGGATATCCTGGGGCCTCAAAATGTAGAACACCTTTAGACCATTTATTATTGTTCATAGAACTGTTGAGAATCATGTTCTTTAGTAAATGATCTGTGGTTTACACTTAAGATGGCTAGAAGCTTAGTTACAGGGTAAATAGAAATACATAGATCAAGTAAAACTCCAACTACTGTAGCTGGAATTTGTAAACTAAGTTTTTACGACCTCTTTTATTTCCTATGGATTTATTCTTTAATTTACAGTTTATTCTGTAAGTTGGGAAGTAAAATAGAGAAAATAAGTCTAGATGTTCTCAGTGTCTTATTCAGGAACTTTTTTATCCCTCCTCACTAAGGAATTCCCACTGTGACTTAAAAATAGAATTAAATTACTTGTGTGCATGTATATGTCTGTTTTTACACACATGCAAAAATATTCATTGGGGCACGTGTGTGAGAGATACGAATGTGTGCTAATGTACAAATAGAGAAAGGTAACCGAATGTATTGTAGAAATATGATTTATTTAGTTGAGGGTATTAGAGTTAACTTTCTCATTGTCTCTGTTGTATAAATATACCAAATTCTTCATTATGTTATGTTAAAAGGCTAGCTCTGATATCATGTGCGTTTTATTTTAATTTTTGGGTTAACTTAAGTAACATGCGGAAACAGATTCTAAGACCAGCCTCTCACTTTTGAACATAAAACCAAGAGAGAGAGAGAGATACTGATAGAGCCAGACAGGAGCAGTGTTTATGTATTGGGGTGATGGGACCAGAGATCTGTTGAACCTCTTTTGTGTTAATAATAGATTTCTTAATATTCTGAATAATAAAATATTATTGATCATCTTTTCATGGTGACATTAAAAATTAAGGCTTTTTATAAAACATTTTTTTGAAGAGGAGTTGTTGGGATCATTTCACCATGCATATTTCAAAGCTGGGGTGATTTCAGTTATTTACAAAACATTTTTATAATTTATTCAGTTGTGCCATTGGGAAGTTAGAGGGCCCCTGCTCCCATCTTTTGGCTGTAGGAATAATTATGCTACCCTTGACTTTCACCTGATTCATGTGGAATTAAAAAACATTCCTTTGAGTTTTAATTATCATTTTGCTATACACTCTTTACTGGAGTATCTGGTGGTATAAAATAGTCAAAATTAGAGTTATGTGTTCCAGTCACATTTATTTTTAATATTAAAAATCATGTGCTTTGAGATATGTCAAAACAACTTCTGATAGCACATCTGCATTTGTAGTCCTCTGAAGCTTCATTGACTTCATCTTGGATACAGTTAAGATCTAGGAAAGCTTTATATGTTGTTCGTTTACAGTTGTATCTTTATTTTTGTAGCACCCCCCAGTTCCATTCGCTCTTGCTTTTGGATTTTAAAAATCTGCATTTCTTGTACATATGCATGCAAATGAAAGAAGGGAGTTTGTATTGGTGCCATTTCTCCCTTCAGTTGCTGGTTAATGGAATTTGCTAGAATAAATTCCCCCTGATTGAAGGGTAAAAACAGACTCTTTTGTGTATATCTGTACAGAGATGTGTATATGGGATGTGGTGGCACTTTGCTGAATGTGAACTTGCCTTGTCAATGGAAAGACTGAAAAGTATTATGTTTATTTATACATTTGTATAAATCTATATATACACGTATGTATATGTGTGTGTATAGATAAAGCTATATACATATATTTCCCTTAAAAGTGTGTGTATAATAGGTAACAGCCTTTATTAAGCAGGATCATCCATCTATGGAAAATTCTGGATTATTGTGTAAGCCAGAGGAGGTAACCGTGTAGAGCACATCATCAGAGCATACTAAAATGCAGGTCCTTTGGATCGCAGTCTTACTCAAGGCTGTCAGAAATGATATCTAACTCTTTACTCACCATTTCCACTCTCTTCACTGTCCCTACCTTCTAGTTAATCTCTCATGACTTAAAATCACACATCAGCATGTTTTTTAATTATGTCCTTCCAAGCTGGAAGCATTTGACTTAAACATATTTTGTTAACTTCTCAGTTGTTTCTTTTAAAGATCTCTATTTCTGAATTTTCCTAGAAGTATTTTCTACAGTACTCTTGAGAATGGGGTAGTTATCTTTGCCTCAAAAACAGAAAAAAGGCAACATTCAAACAAAACTAAGTTAGAAAGTTTTACCTAGATAATATTTGGTTATTTTACTTTGAAAGAAACGCATGATTATTTTCTGATTGATATTAGTGTCAGGTTTACTTCCACACTTATTGTCATCAAATAGTTGGATTTGCTTTGTGATTCAATCATAAATGTACCATTTGCAATTTAAAGGAAAGCATACAAAGTCACATGTAAGCCTCTTGAATTCTGTAACAACTCACTTTACTCATGATGAAACTGCTTTAATTGATTCTGCTATATTTCCTTTTAACTTATCTCAGTTGTGACATTCTGTTTTAACTTTGCTGCAGCTCTCTGGAAAACTCGCATCCCTATATATTGTGCCTTTAAAGCTCTTATGCACACACAGACAAAAGTGTATATATACATGTTGGAGCATGTGTACATATACTTTGGTACATACTCACACAGTATGTCTAGTATATATTGTGGGAGTGGACGTATACATATTCAAAGGCAATGAAATGTTGCTCTTTAGATATATATGTATATAAATAGTGTTGATATAACTGTATATACACATGTATATGTATGAGTTTTAAATGGCAATCTTTTACATTTAGCAAAATGCTGCCCCTACTGGAATATTGTCACTGCAATGGCAGTTGTATGTAATGATTTAAAATACATTATCAAAAATTATTTAAAGAACATTTAAAAGTCTCATCTAAAGACATCACACATTATTTATTTATCTTTCTTTTCCTTTTATTGTTAGTTTGTTTAACTGAAAGGGAGACCATTTTTAAAAATGCCATCTGTCCCATGAGAGACAAGATTCACTTGAAGAACTTTGTGCATTTTTCTTCTCTCTGAGATGGAGATGTACCACAGCCAGCCTGTTTGTTTCAGTTATAAAACGACCCTAATATTTCCATTAGTGTGTGTCATTTACCATCTCCTAGATCAATTTAATTCACCAGTTTGCCTCTCCCTTTCATAAATAAATAATGATCATTGAGATCATTTTGCCTGGGGGTAGTTAACTACTCTCCTGCTGCAGGGAAATAATATCACCTAATTGTTATTTTGCCTTGTTCAAAATTCAACTTTGAAAGAAGATAGCTCTCTCTCGGGAAGCTGTCTTAAGCACATTTTGCATTTATTTGGTTAAAGGTCTTCCCAGTCATTTTCTTAAAAAAAGAACTCCAAATGCATGTATTTGTCATACATTTAATATCTATTCCCCACAGCTTCAGGTATTTTTCATTAGTAGATCAGCTTGACACACTGAATGCAAGAACATAAAGGAAAAAAAAAAACTGTTGAATATTATTTTATTTTCTGATGAGTTGGTAGCAGATTACATCTCAAGAATTTGCAGAGAGAGGAAGGTAGATGGACAATCCTAAACTGTAAGATGTTAGAGGGGGTAAAATTGGAGTATGAGAACCCTGGAAGACTAAATGGAGAGGTTGGGGTTTGAATGGTTTTTACAGAGTAGCTTAGCTGGAACTTGATATCAGAAGCAGCCTTTAACAAAAAGCCTCTTGGCACTAACTACAGTACTGAAGCCGAAGTGGACACCCAAGTTGCAGTGGGAAATCAAAGGTGAGGTGGCTGATTTGAACCAGTAAATGACAGGTTGGACAGTTTTAAAATCTCTTCTAACAAAGTAACTGCACGGTAGCAAGGACTAGCAGTTCTCAAAGCCCTTTCTTTTTCAGTGTTCTCATGCACCTTGGCACACAAATATGTTTAATATGCCATACATTAAAAATATATACAAAACAAAACAAAAAAGCTGCTTAAAGGGAATTTACGAACCAAGAATCTTCTTCTCCATGTTAATGGTGTGGCTACAAGCTTAGTCATATGCACAAAAACTAGGAGCCACTTGTTTCTGCAGACAGCAGAAGGAAGACAGGAGGTGGCAGGTCTATGTTGGGCCCACATGGGATGGAAAGGCATATCTGTGGCATAGAGGGTGGTGTTGCTGGCAGAGAACACATTTTGGGAGATGATGGGTTTTGGGTTTGTAATTTCCCTTTAAACAAGAAGAGATGGCTCACATTTTCCATATATATTTCAATGAATGTACTGTATTACTGTTTTAAAAATTTGATGAAATAATAATGGATTGGTCTCCTTTTGTTATCTGGTCCTTGTTTAATTTGTTTAAGGGTTTTTGTATACAAAAGTTTACATTTTTATGTATATTTTTCTTGTGTAAAAACTGATGTAATATGTGTATAAAACACTGTATGTATTATCTGTATATAGTGTGACAAAATGATTTTTCTTTCTTTCTTTTGGATGTATTAATAAATCTTGCTGTGAAGTAGCCTTGGTTTTAGTATAATTTCCTTAGCCTGGATGTTGATGAAGCTGCTAATCTTGAGAGGGTTTTTAAAAAGTTCCCCTGTGCTATTAAATATAGTATTTTTCAATTCTTATGTTTTAGTAGCAACTCTTGGGAGATATTTTGATGGTCTTTATGGTTAGACTAACAGTGATTTAAAATTGTAATAGCTGTCGATCAATTAAATTCTATCCAAGATGACTTTAATTATAGTATCCAACCTTGAAGTTCCACCAGAACTTGCATTGGAAATTTTTATGTGCTGTAATGGAGGTCTTACAAACCAGTTTCTACTTAACTGCATCAGAAGCCCCTTAACACTAGATCAACACAAAAATTTCATGCTATGTAACCAAAGTTAAAGGGGGGGAAAAAAAAAACAGGGCTGTGGGTGTGGCAGAGTAGAGTGCTTGCCTATCACATACAGGGGCCTGGGTTTGATCCCCAGCGTTGCAAAAACGAAAACCACAAAACCTAAAGAAATACTTTTTTTTTCTCCTGTACTAGGGAATGAACCTGGGAGAAGTTTATCTTTGAGCTACATATCCAGCCTATTTATTTACTTTAAAATTTATTTATTTTTGTAGTGCTGGGATTGAACCCAGGGCCTCTAGCATGCAATGCTGGAGCTACATCCCCAGCCTGTATTTTTTGTTTTGAAACAGGGACTAACTCAGTTTCCCAGGCTGTTCACGAATTTGCTATCTGACTTCAGCCTCCCAAATAAATGATATTATAGTATTGTACCACCATGACCTCTGAAATACTTTTTTTTTTTAGTTGTCAATGGACCTTTATTTTATTTATTTATATATGGTGCCGAGAATCAACCCAGTGCCTCACACATGCTAGGCAAGCACTCTATCACTGAGCCACAAACCCAGCCCAAAATACTCTCTCTTTAAAGCATTGCCAAGGGCCTGCTTTATTTCACCTTGGAATTAAAGTGATCATTTTTTTTATAGATTGGAAGTTTTTATTTGTTTTTTACTCTAATTAGGTGTACATGGCAACGCAATGCATTTTGACTCATTGTACACAAGTGGAGCACAACTTGACATTTCTCTGGTTGTATATGATGTAGAGTCGCACCATATGTGCAGTCATACGTGGGAATTTTTTTTTATTAGTTTATTTAATTGCATTTCAAGTCATAGCACATATATAGAGCTCAGTTTTTCCATTTCTCTGGTTGGGGAATTTTTTATTATACTATCTTTTGTTGTTATTTCGCAGTACACATAAAGGTTAGGACAGAATTCCCAAACAAACTAATAACCACCTAACCAAATGCAACATTTATTGAGTCGCACTATTTGTGTTTGGGCGTTGGTGGGTGTGGGTGTGGCATTTGGATTCGTTTCATTTTCTTTGGTCTCTAATCCAGGCATGTTTAAGATGAATTCTCAAATCGTATTTCCTTTCCATCGATTAACTTTTTTTTCTTTTGTGACTCTGGGGATCGAACTAGGGCCTTGCTCACACTAGACAAGTGTTCTACAGCAGCGAGCTACATCCCCAGTCTAAGAGATGAACATTTTGAGACTAGAAGCATATCTCCACAATAACAGTAAAACAGCTAACATTAACAAAACTACATCCATCCATTTCTCTCTTGAAACTGACAAGGCCTGGAGAGTTATGCTCAAAATTGATCTATGTCTTCAATTATATGGTAGTTGATTTTAAATTTCTGTTATTTTCTACTTAAGAATGCTTCTTTTCTAAATATTCATGTGAATCATTGAGATTAAGCCAGCAAAATTCTCGATTTTTGAACAAATAGTAGCCATAGGAGGCAAGCCTATCAGTGTAATATTTGTGTAGAGACTTTTTTTTGGGTGGTCTTCAGGATTGAACTCAGGGTTGCTCTACCACCAAGCTACAATCTCCAGCTCTTATTTTTTTTTTATTTTGAGACAGAATCTCCGTAAGTTTCCCAGGCTGGCCTTGAACTTGCCATCCTGCCTCTACCTCCTGAGTCACTGGGATTACAGGTGTGTGCCACAGCACCCAGTTTGAGGCAACATCTTTAAAGGTGCGGTGCTGAGATCCCGTGGATTGCCAAGTAATGGCAAAAATTAGAGAATATATATTTATTAATGTATTCTTTAGCTTATCTCCACCTCCTTGATCTTCCCTTTGCCTCATTTATTTTTTTATATTTTTAACAAATTTTTAAAATTTTTTGTGGTGCTGGGGATTGAACCCAGAGCCTCATACATTTTATTTAGTAAGTTTATTTAGTAATCCAGTCCTAAATTTTTTAATTGGTTCTAATTAGTTATACATAACAGTAGAATGCATTTTGACATATTGTACACAAATGGAATCCCTTTGCCTCATTTAGATGAACGATAATTCTTTAAAGGGCTGGGGATGTAGCTCAATAGCACAGTACTTGCCTAGCATGCACAAGGCCCTGGGTTCAGTCCCCAGCACTGCCAAAAAAGAAGAGCACATGTTGTCTAAAATCTTCCTTACTTGGATTAATTTGTACCTCAGCAATATGTGGTTTTGAACACTAAAGTGATATTCTGTCTCATGGTATTGTCCTGGAAAATTCCTGGTTAACATGATGTGATTATAGTTAGTTATTTTCCTTCTCAAAATCCCTATGATGGAAGGGGATTCCTAATACTTTGCACTCTGAAATTTCTGTCAGTCCCCTGGTATGTGCTATTGCTGTTTCTATTCCATTTTGCCAATCTTCTATCCTTCCAGTCTTACATTCAATTTTTAAAAAAATTTTTTTTAGTTGTAAACGGACACAGTATCTTTATTTTTTTTTATTTTTATGTGGTGCTAAGGATCGAACACAGTGCCTCACGCATGCAAGGCAAGCACTTTACCACTAAGCCACAATCCCAGACCCCAGTCCATTTGTAAACACTTATATTTTTGAGCAGTTTGTGCTGGGAACAGTGAGTACGTGAGAATGAGTCACAGTTGGAGTCTACATACAAAGATATTGCAGTGGGAGAGAGAAGATGCATTAAGTGCACAAGCTGCAGAAATAGTCAAGTGCTTGGAGGAGTGGCAGCTGCCCACGTTGGGAGGTGGTTGCCTACCAAAGGATGGGGGAAAGTTCCTACTGGAGAATGTCTGAACCGAGCATTCCAAGTTGGATTTTCAGAAATGGAGAACATGATCTAGATGCAGAGGACAGCATAAGCAGTCAGAATATCTCAGAGACTTGTGGGGAGAAGATAATGGGAGAGAGCATGAAGAGATCCGAGGGCCAGGAGTGGCCGGCCATCCACTGTGATTCAGGAAGACTGACCTGGCATCAGGATTTAAGAGACTGAGGTTCCATTGCATTGGGATGAGTTAGGAGGAGGCTACTGCAATAGAGGAGATGATGAAGTCAACCAAGTTAGAAGTGAAAATGGAAAGGAAAGGAGAATTCAAAAGGACTTCAAAATAGACTGATATTAGATGTCAGGGGTAAGGGAGAGAAAATATTAGAAGAATTTTTATCCCTGGATTTCTGGAAGAATGGCAGTGCCAGCGGCATGGGCAGCAGCACTCCAAACACTTGGCTGTCATGAAAGGCGGTGGGTTGCAGGTGTACAAAGTTTGTGTTGGCAGCAGGTGCCAGGTGCAGATGGCCAACTTGAGGGCTCCTAAGAGGGGGAGTTACTGGCATAGAGTCGAACCTTGAAGTTGGCTATAAATAATCAAGGAAGAAAGATAAGGACAGCTGTTTAGGGAGCCACCCTGTTATCTATTTTTATTTTACTTTGTTATTTATAGGACTTAAAAGAGAGCTTAAATCATTTGTTCAGTCTCCCAGCTAGGAAACTGTAGATGTGCTGTTCAGATTCTACTGTTTCCCTTGCCCGGCCAACTCTCCCCTAGGAATTTTGATATTGAGGAAATAAGCCCCTTCCCCAACCCTTGCCTAGGGAGGACCTAGGGAGCATTGTCTGCTCCCCACACTCCATTGCCATGACCTTGTGCTTGACCCCCCAGGATTGTGCTCCAGCGTCCACATCCTTAACTCCTGAAACCCTAACCCCTAGCACAGCGTGCCCGCCCATCTGTGCACGGTAAATATTACTGAATAGTGGGCGCACGCTGAAGAGGTGAGTGAATGGAGGGACTGCATTGGAGGTGAGTGAATTGAAGGGACAGAGATCTAGTGAGAGGTAGTATAGTAGGAGCTGGTGAGGGCTGTGGACTCGGGGGCAAGACTTCCTTGGTTCTCAACTGGATTCTATTATTTATAAGCTGTGTGATCTCAGGCAAGTCATTTCCCTTTCTCTGATGTATCTACAGAACACATTGGGAGCGTTTCATGACACAACCACATGAAAGCCACTTAGAACAGCACACGGTAAATTTTAGTCTGTGTTCATTTTATATCGAGGGAAAGATTGACGATGAACAACAAACACTAAATGTAGATGCCCTAAAGTAAATGTCTAGGGAAATGACAAGGGGACAGAGGTTAGCAGTATAGGAGGGAGTTTGGGCAAGAAGTTGCCAATAGAGTCTGCTACTGATTTTTGAAATACAAGAGGATATAGGTAGGAATCGCATGGACTTATTTCACCAAACCAAGTTCCAAAACATTTTAGGATGTATTCAGTTTATGAAATTCTGTTAACTGATATACAAATTTTCCTTAGCTTTATAATTTCTAAAAATTCTCCTATCTTTTTCTTACATAATACAAAGCATCAATTTAATGGAACAAAATCTATCATTGGATCCTGGCTTGAAGAAGAATATCCTTTGGGTTAAAAATTACATATGAAAACAAAAATGACTATAGTATAATTAGTATAGCATCTTTTGAAGATGTGCTTGTCACGTGCTAAACTGAAAAACTAGACCATATATCACCTCCACAGTACATAGAAGCCAAATACCAGGCCCCACAGGACTTACACTTTGTGCTGTGTATTGCTTTAAGGGTCGCCGCGCGTGGGTCCGCTCGAGGAGTTGGGGGGTCTTAAGAGATGGAAAAAGAAGGGGTCTTCGGGGAAGATGAAATGGAGTCTCCCAGGATGGTGGGGCCACTCTCCCCAGACCCCAGGGTGTAGGTAAAGAACTGCTCTGCTGGAGTGAGATGCAGAAACACCCGGAACACCGTTTATTCCAGAAAGTGCAGAAACTTATATGCACTCCTGGACCAATCAGGTCCAAAGTTACAAAGGGGTGCTTGCTGTCAAGAGTACAGTCTATTAGCATAGAATGGGGAAAGACGGAAGGGAGGGGTTGAAGGTATGGAGAGTGCTCCTACACTGTGTGTATTCTTTAGGACTAAAACCTTCATTCGATCCTCTCATCCTTTTAATTGCTGTCCTTTCTGTTTTCTACTCAACGTTATAATTGCTCTTTCCACTTAGCATTATTCCGTAACCCATGGTGGGGGTACCAGGGATTGAACTCAGGGGCACTCGACCACTGAGCCACATCCCCAGCCCTATTTTGTGTTTTATGTAGGGACAGGGTCTCACTGAGTTGCTTAGCGCCTCGCCGTTGCTGAGGCTGGTTTTGGACTCGCGATCCTCCTATCTCAGCCTCTCTAGCCCCTGAGAATACAGGCATGCGCCACCGTGCCCAGCACTCCTGAGTATTTCTAAGGCCATCCATGACCTCTGCTGTCATTCTGTTTAACCTCTCCTGAATTAATCAACATTGGCACTTTTCCCCACTTCATTTCCAGATTATGCCTGCTCTAGGTTCTTTATCAATTCTACTCCTCTTTCATTAATTCTTCAACTTTCTCTTTTGTTTTTGGTTTATACATGAGTTCCGAGTTTAGGGCCTGTTATGGTTTGGATGTGAGGTGTCCCTCAAAAGCTCACATGAAGCCCGGTGTGGTAGCGCATGCCTGTAATCCCAGTGGCTAGGGAGGCTGAGATAGGATTGCGAGTTCAAAGCCAGCCTCAGCAAAAGCGAGGTGCTAAGCAACTCAGTGAGACCCTGCCTTTAAATAAATAAAATACAAAATAGGGCTGAGGATGTGGCTCAGTGGTTGAGTGTCCTTGAGTTCAATCCCCCGTACCAAAAAAAAAAAAAAAAGCTCACATGAGAGACAATGCAGAGGGTTCAGAGGGGGAAAGGATTGGGTTTTGAGAGATCTCAATCCCCTGATGGGATTAATTGAGTGGTAACTAGAGGCAGGTGGGGTGTGGCTTGAGGAGGTGCGCATTGGGGGCGTGGCTTTGTATTTGGCAAGACCTCTCTCTCTGCTCTCTGTGAGCTGCCTCCCTCTGCCACACCCTCCTGCCATGAGGCCTCATCTTGAGCCCTGAGGAATGAAGTCTGCCATTTATGGACTGAGACCTTTGAAATCATGAGCCCCAGATACTTTCCCTTCTCTACAATTGTTCTGGTCTTAGCAGGGAAAAAGCTGCCTAAAATAGGGCCCTTTTACTACCCTGGCTTTACTCAAAACCCCTGTAGACTCCTCAGCCTTCAGTCTCAACATCAGTGTTCCTGAGGATCTCCACTTCCATGTTTAGCCATCACTATAAATTTAGCTTGGCTAAACCCAAACTTGCCATATTTCCCTTAAAGCCAGCTCTCACCGCGAACTTTTGCCCTTGTTCATTTGTTCTTTGTTTTGTTTTAGTTTGGGTACCAGGGATTGAATCCAAGGGCACTGAGCCACATCTCCAGCCCTTTTTATTTTTTTTATTTTGAGGCAGGATCTCACTAGGTTGCTTACAGCCTCACTAAATTGCTGAGGCTGGCTTTGAACCTTCGATCCTCCTGCCTCAGCCTCCTGAGCAGCTGGGATTACAGGTGTGCGTCTACACCTAGTTCATTTGTTCTTTTGATCATTCATTCATTCAGTACATATACATTCACTCACGCTACTATCTTGAGTCATCTTGATTTTTCCTGGTCTCCCGTTTTCACCACTTGCTGATGGAACTAGGATGATAGTTTCCTGTTACCCCTGCCTCTAATCTCTCTCCCCTCAATTCCTTTACAAACACTCCTATCGAACTGACCTCCCCAAGGCACTCTAAAATTGGGCAAAAATAATTTCTGGTTTCCTAGCTGAACATCCCCTCTATTCATTCTCCTTCCCTTCCCTGTCAGAAGGTCCCAACACAGTGTGACTTTCAGGGCTCCTCCTTATTACCTGCTTGAGCCAAGTTTCATTCTGTGACCATGGTCAACTACAAATGTGCTCCCCTTAACAGTTCCCATCTTCCAGATGCACTGTCTACACATACTTCTGTGCACACACCCACATTCAGTGGGTTCCGGGAGGGATCCTTCTCTGAACACCTTCTCTTTGTTCATATAAGAAACACCTTCTTTCAAGCCCTTCTGTTCTCAACAAGACTTTCTCTCTTTCTTCCCCAACTTTTCTTTCTTCCTTATAGATCAAGGAAGAAATCAAAAAGGGCCTTTTAAAAATTCTTGCAAATGGAGATAGAACATACCAAAATCTGTGGGCTACGGCAAAAGCGGTACCAAGAGAGAAGTTTACAGCAATCAATACCAACATCCAAAAAGCAGAAAGATCTCAAATAAACAACCTACCCCTGCAACTCAAGGAATAGAGAAACAAGAACAAAGTTAATCAAAGGGAAGAAGTAATGATGATTAGAGCAGAAATAAAATGAAATAGAGACTAAAAAAATAATACAAAAGATCAATGAAACAATAAGCTGGTTCTTCAAAAAGATAAAATTAACAAAGCCTTAGCTAGACTAAGAAAAAGAGAAGACTCAAATGAAAAGGGAGCTATTACAACCAGCAGCACAGAAATGCAAAGGATCATTAGAGATTATTAGCATCTATCCATCAACAAATGTGATAACCCAGAAGTGGACAGATTCCTGGATACATACAGCTTACCATGGTTGAATTATGAAGAAATACCCATGGGACATATCTTTTTAAAATCCTTATTGTTAACTAGGCATGGAGGTTCACACCTGTAATCCAAATGACTCAGGAGGTTGAGGCAGGAAGATTGCAAGTTTGAGGCCAGTCTCAGCAACTTAGTGATACCCTGTCTCAAAACAAAAAAAGGCCTGGGAATGTACTCAGGGGTAACGCACTCCTGGGTGGTTCAGTCCTCAGTACCAAAAAATAAAATGAAATCTTATTGCTTCAGATAATGGCCTAATGCATATACCAGAACCTGGATAAATTGCCACTCACTGCAATGCTAGCAAAAGCCAAATAGTACATCTGACTCCTTGGGTGGGGGAAGACAAGGAACCTTTCAATATATCTTGAGATACTCACAATTGGTGATCTTGTCTAAAACACTGATTTGTCAGTGTGTGCTAGACTCTCAGCATTTCATTGATCTGTGACTTGTCTCTCCCCAAAGTCTGCTCAGAATATTAATTAAGAATGTGCATCCAAGCCAGGCGAGGTGCTTATGCATATAATCCCAGCTACTCAGGAGGCTGAGGCAGAAGGATCACAAGTTTGAGGCCTATCTCAGCAACTGAATGAGACCCTGCCTCAAAATAAGATGAAAAGGGCTGGGGATGTGGCTCACTGGTAAATTCTCACTTACCATGTGTGAGGCCATGGATTTAATCCTCAGTACTGAAAAAAAATGTGCATTGTCATTTTTGTTTTTAATTTTTTATGTACTGATAGAATAGCACTGCCCAAATTGTGTTTGAATTTTGATATTGAAGTATAACATGATTTTCTCTTTGTAGCTATTACCTACATTTATCTCTGAAAATAATATGAAGCTTGGAGCTCTAATTTACTTGTGTTATTATCATTTGTTTCTCTTATCATATTCCAGCTTAATTAACAGGCTACTTGACAAAATAACCTTATTGCTGAAAAGTTGGTAGTAAATTTGATTTATATGAATTAGTCATGCTTTCTTATTGTCATAAATTACCAAATTAGAGATGCTGTATTTGGGGAAGTACTTTGTTTCTAAGACCAAATAATAATGTTGCTAGAAAATGCAATAAAACATTAAAATCATGCATTCTTAGATATCTGATCAAACAATGTTTAAAATAAGTTGCTAAGAATGGAAGCTATTCTCTTTTTTAAAAATATTTTTTAGTTGTCAGTGGACTTTGTTTTATTTACTTATATGTGGTGCTAAAGGTAGAACCCAGTGCCTCATACAGGCTGGGCAAGTGCTCTACCACTGAGCCACAACCCCAGCTGAAAGCTATTCTTGATATTATTAAGCTAGTCTGTTAGGGAAAAAATGATTTTTAAAAAAAAATATTTTTCTAGTTGTTGATGGACCTTTATTTTATTCATTTATTTATATGTGGTGCTGAGAATCGAACCCAGGGTCTCACACATGCAAGGCAAGTGCTCTACCACTGAGCCACAACCCCAGCCCAAAAAAATGATTCTTAAAGATAGAATTTTATTGCTGGAACAGTAGAATTCTCAATAGAAGTGTCAGTTTTGCTTTGGGACAATTTTTAACTGTTGTGATTTTTTTTTTTTTTTTGGTACTAAGGATTGAACTCAGTGGTACTCAACCACTGAGCCACATCCCCAGCCCTATTTTGTGTTTTATTTAGAGACAGGTCTCACTGAGTTGCTTAATGCCTCACCATTGCTGAGGTTGGCTTTGAACTCATGATTCCCTTGTCTCAGCCTCCCAAAGTGCTGGGATTACAGGCCTGCGCCACCGCGCCCAGCTTAGCACCTTATTTTGCTGAGACTGGCTTTGAACTTGTGATCCTCCTGCCTCAACCTCCGGAGCCCCTGAGATTACAGGCGTGTGCTACTGCACCTGGCCTGGTATGATATTTGTAAACCCAAAGATTTAGAAATAAACAGCCTACTAGAATAGCACTGGGCAGTGCAGAAATGCTCAGAAGTTCAAACTGTTTGGGAGAATAACTTCACCTTTCTGGCCTTGGTTTTCTCATCTGTAATTAAGAGAATTCAGCCAGATCTGTCATTGCTAAACTTTGCTCTGTGAGCATCCTCAAGGTCCCTGAGAGTGGCAGGTAGGATTAGAATATGATGGGGTGGGAACGAACTGTGAAGCTTCACATTCCCTCTTCCTTTTTAATGTGCTTTTGTTTCAACAATGAGTTCTGGAGCTAAAGATCAAAAATGTCTGGGTGCAACAGTAGCACATCTGATTCCAGATCAGAAGATTACATGTTCAAATTTAAAATGACTGAAAATCAAAGTTGTCAAATCTCCAAGTTTCCTTCCAATTCCAGAAGTCTAATTCTAACTTTTATTTTGAAATAGTCTCCATATTTTGAAATACAGACTGCTAGGTAAACAGCTGTTTTGGAACCACTTTTTTTCCCCCTAAATCATACTTTCTCCTGTCTTTCCACCAGGTTGTAGTTTTGTAGCAATTTAGGGATTAAGAAAATCTGAATTCTAACAAGATCTGTTAGGGAGAGTTATGCTCTAACAGATACTTTCCAAATGCACATTTAAGTAACAATTGTTTTTTTTTTTCCTGAGGATGGAACCCAGGGCCTTGTGCATGAGAGGCAAGCACTCTGCCAACTGAGTTATATCCCCAGTCCCTATAACGTACAGTAACACCCACTGCTTGCAGTTTTGTTAATCTCAAGCAGTGTTCCTGCGTCTGTGTGTTAGGAGGCTCTGGCCTCTGTTAGGTGCAAAGGGCTTCTTCATCAGCCCCTGGGCCATGACAGATTTCTACCTCTGTGAACCGATACTGCCTGTGTGACCTCTTTCCCTTGTCCTCCCAGGACTCAGCTTCCTAATCAGAGACCTTTGTCTATATTTACTGGTTTCTACATGTCACTCCTTCCTGTCTTTCATAATGTTTCCCAAGAGACCCTTTGAGTCTATCATGGTATAGGGGCATAGCTACCCCATGACACCCTAGTGATCTGGACAAATCCTCATTTTGGCAGGATGTCCTGTGATTGTTCTAGAACACAGCAGCTTGTGAGGAGATGCTGTAAGGCCATTTCCCACTCCCCCCGCCCACCTGCCATCGTCAGGCAGTTTCTCAGGGCTTCCTGACTTTTTTTGTGGTACTGGAGATTGAACCCAGGGCTTTGCGCATATAAGGCAAGTGCTCTACCACTGAGCCACCTCCTCAGCCCTTTTAATTTTATTTGAGACAGGATCTCACCAAGTTGCTGAGGCTGGCCTGCCTCAGCCTCTTGAGCCGCTGAGATTACAGGCTGTGCCACACACCTGGCTTCTTTGTGACTTCTTTTTTTTTTTTTTTTTAATTTTTTTTTTTAAATTTTTTTGTAGATGTCTTTATTTTATTGCTCTGTATGTGGTGCTGAGGATCGAACCCAGGGCCTCACGCATGCGAGGCAAGCGCTCTACCGCTGAGCCACAATCCCAGCCCCTCTTTGTGACTTCTGATAAGGTCTGAGGTCTTGTCCTACCTTGAGAATCTAGTTGAAGTTAGAAAACTGCTCAGCTGCAGCCTGGCCTTGGCTCCTCAGCTACAGTGGCCTGTCATCCTTGTCCTTGGTCCCTTTCAGTCAAGCAATCTGCCAGCCTTGCTTGACACATGGCAATCACATCTGTCCTTGCCATTCCCCTAATTCTTTTCCTAGTATGCTGTAGAAAAGTCAAGAACAAACTAGAATGGAGAGCGCTTTCCCAGAAGGTACTGTAAAGGCACCTTCTGGGCTGCAGCCATTCCTATTTATTGGATCTTACTCATCATTTCTGTGCTGTGTTTTCTTTGGAGAAAACTTGTAATCCAGCCACTGCCTGGCATCAGGAAAATGTTGAGATCAGTTTGAGTACCATTAAGAATGTTTGTGGAATAATAGCCTTGGAGCCTATGTTAATTAATTATTCAAGGACTAATTATCTGCTGTTTATTACCCAAGCTCCTAGGTCTCCTACTCTTCCTCTGGCTACTTGTCTTCTGGACGTTTCATGCTGTATAAGCACAGGTACCTCAGGGAGCAGGGAAAGAAGACTTCCCTCACTGCAGTCAGTTCACAAGCCGTAACTGAAGAATGAAGGAGAGGAGGCTTTTTAAGGGACCTGTGGCCCTTAGTTATTCTAGCAGTCCTGACGCTGCCTCTACTACTACTTTTAATTTTTTAATTTTACTTTATTTAATTTTTTTATTTTTGGTACCAGGGATTGAACTCAGGGCATTTAACTACTAAACCACATCCCTAGCCCTTTTTAATATTTTATTTAAAGAGAGGGTCTTATTGAGTTGCTTAAGTTGCTGAGGCTGGCTTTGAACTTTTGATCCTCCTGCCTCAGCCTCCCAAGCTGTTAGGATTACAGGTATTCACCACTATGTCTGGCTTACTATAATAATGTACAATATTTTTTTAAAATAGTGTACAATATTCCTTCCTTTCTTCCTTCCTTCCTTCTTGGCCCTGGCACATATACACAATATTCACAAACCAATTTAACTCTATTTTGAAGTGTAGAATATCAGAGTTGGAAAGGTAATTTATTTTTTAATTTTGGGGGGCTCTGGGGACTGAACCCAGGGCCTCAGACTTGGTAGGCAAGTGCTGTCTCACTGAGCTGTACCCAGTCCTGGAACCATCCTTCACAGGTGAAATCCCCAGCTACACTCCCTTTGAGGTAGTCCATTCATTACTGCACATCTCTATTAAGAACACTTTATACTTAGCTGAAATCTATAAATTCTAGCCATGGGTGCACAGTCTGCATCTGGAGAACACACATTACGTGTAAGTTCTCTTCCCCCAAGAAAGATCTAGGTTCTGCTACTAACTTGTTGAGGGACACTGCTTAACAAGACTCTTAACTTCATTGGGCTTTTATTTCTTTATCTATAAAAGGAAGAAGTTGGATGACAGTATTTAAAGTACCTTCTAGAGGCCCTGGATTTTATCCCTGGTATTGGGGGGGGGGGGAGAATAGTAAAATGTGAATTTGGAGAGTGAAGTCGCTGTTCCAATTTATTGATTCCTAGTTGTTCTTAAAAATGGAATTATAAACAGGGGGTCTTAAACAGGATTTTATGGTCAGTAGTACCATTAATGCTGCTTTAAACACCCCTTGTTTGCTCTGTTTCTTCTCCTATGTGCTGATCGACACTTTCCCTTATTTTCTGCGACCTCACCTTCCACCAGTTCTCACCTTCAGCAGATGTCCTTGCTTTCTGCTTCACTAAAGCAGCTGCAGTGAAATTCTCCATTTCCTACGACATGTCTGCTCAGCGTCAGATGCACCTGTTCTCATTTACTCCCTTTCCTTCTTGTTACTGTGGACAATGCCTCTGTACTGCCACCTGTGCAGGGATCCCATACCCTTTCATTTACCCAGAGACACTGCTATGGTCTGAATGCTAGGTTCCCACTCAATTCACATGTTGAAGCCCCCTGCCAAGGTGATGGTATTAGGAAGCGGGGCTTTGGAGAGGTGATCCAATCATGAGTGAGTTCTTATGATGGAATTAGTGCCCTTAGGAAAGAAGCCCAAGGGTGCTTGTTTATCCCTTCCACCACATAAATACCATCTGTGAACCAAAAAATGAGTTGTCATCAGACACTGAATCTGCCACCCTCTTTGTTTTTCTTTCTTTCCTTGTTTCTTTTCATTATAGTGGGGATTAAACCCAGGGATCCTCTACCACTGAGTTTCAGTCCTAGTTCTTCCTAAGTTTTCATTTTGAGACAGGATCTTGCTAAATTATGGAGGGTGGTTAGCCTCTACAGTGGCTAGGATCACAGGTTTACACGACCTCACTTGTCTGCAAGCCTCTTGATCTTGGACTTTCCAGTCTCCAGAACTGTGAGAAGTAAATTTCTGTTCCTAAGTCATTCAGGTTATGGAATTTGTTACAGCAGCCTGCATGAACTGAGACATACTATATTGCTCCAGTAATTCTCTCTTCTCTTCTGCACCATGTTCCCTTACCTAAAGGATCATTTCCACATACAAATATGCTATTATGTTTCACATTTTAAAAACAAAAATATGACTTTTCATTGATTCTTCCTTTCTCGCTCTTACCCCAGTTTTCTTCTCTTTAGAGCAAAACTCCTTGAAAGAATTGTATGTGTTTGCTGTCTCTGATTTCTCACCTCCTATTCTCTCTTGAATCCACTCCTATGAGGCTTTCACTCCCCACTGTTGCTCCAGAACTTGTCAAGGTCACCTACACCTCTGTGTTGCTAAGTTCCAAGGTCAGCTCTTTGTCCTCACCCTCCAGTGGCAATCCATGCACTCCATCTTGAAATGCTCCTCACTTTTCTTTTATGATGTCAGATTCTCCTAGTCTTTTCTTCCACCTCACCAGCTGCTTCTTGGTTTTTCTCTCTCTGGAGCTTCCTTTCCTCCCCAACATGTAACAGTGAATGCCTCAGGGCTCAGACTCTGCAGCTCTTTCTTCTGTATTCACAGCCTTGTGACCTCCATCCATGGATGGCTTTAAGTACCATTGATAGGTCCTGACTAATATCTCTATCCAGTGTTTTTTTTTATATAACTTTATTTTTATCTATTAATCTGTATGTGGTGCTGAGGATCAAACCCAGGGCCTCACCCACGGTAGGCAAGTGTTCTACCACTGAGCCACAACCCCATCCACCAGTATTTTTATTCTTATCTTTACACACATATGTCTGTCTTCTTGACATCTCCACTTGCTCATCCAAGAGGTTTTCAAATGAAATGTTCAAAGCTGATCTTCAGCCTCACGCCTGATCCCTGCACCGTCTTCCCCATCTCAGTGAACACCAGTACAATCATTGTACCATCATTCTAATTCTCTGGTCTGAAACCTTAGTGTTATCCTTTAATCATCTCTTTCTTTCATACCCCACATCTAGTTTATCAACTCTACTCTCATCAGATACTCTGCTCACTAATGACTGGTTGATTCTGATTAACCACCCCCACTGGTTCCCACAGTGGTCCAAGCTGCTGTCATCTCTCACTTGGATTCTTACAGTGACTGCTTGGTCACCTTGCTTTTGTCCTTACCCCAGTCTATTCTCAACACAGCAGTCAGTGATTCTGTTAAAACATAAGTCAGGCCATGTGAGTCCTCTACTGAGGAGCATGCATGATCTTCCCGACGTCCAGCGCTGCAGGAGATCTGGTCTTGGTTTCTTCTCTGACCTTTTCTCTTTCTCTCTGCACTGACTCCACTCCAGTCCTGCTGGACTCTACTATTTCTCAAACATGGGACATGCTCCTGCTTTGACATCTTTACCTTCTTTACATTTCCCTTGGGTTGGTATGCTCTTTCCTGTGATAACTACATATGACTCGTCCTTGGACCTACTTGGGGATCTTTATTCGGATTGCTCTTCCCAGTGAAGCTTTCCCTGACAATGTTATCTAAAGCTCCAAACTTCCTCAATATGTACTGCCTTTTTTTTCTATCACTTGTCACTAATAATATACTATACATTTGATTTCTACATATGGGTGCTGGGATCGAACCCAGGGCCTTGCACATACTGAGCCAGTGCTCTACCAGGGAGCTGCATCCCAACTGCTGATTTCTTTTTTAATATCTATTTCTTCATGGGAATCTAAGTTCCAGAAGAGCAATGGTTTTTGTCTGTATGGTTCACTGCAGTGTTCCCGATACCTACAACAGTGCCTGGCATGTAATAGGGGCTCATTCATTTAATACATGAATGAATAATGAGTGAATGACTTCTCATCAGTTCTTATCTGTTATGGACACTGGTTACAATTTACATGGATTTATAAAAATTTATTTAACTGTATTATACAAGTACCACTTGTTCTTTTTTTTCTTTTTTACCACTTGTTCTTATAGAAGAATTAGAAAATGTAGTTACGCAGAAAGACAAAATATCTATAATGCCTTTTACCCATATTCAACCTCTGTGACATTTTAGTCTATATTCTTCTAGACTTTTCTCTTTGCATCTCTCTAATTACATATTTTTATTCATTTATTTATTCTAATTAGGTTTACATGACCACAGAATGCATTTTGTTTCATTGTACACAAATGGAGCACAATTTTTCACTTCCACCATTTTTTTCCATCACATTCCACCATTTTTTTCCTTCATGTGCCATCCCCTCCTTTCCCTCCCCTTTGACCAAAGTTTCTCCATTCTTCTCATGCCCCCTCCTCCATTATGGATCAGCCTCCACTTATCAGAGAGAACATTCAGCCTTTGGTTTTTTGGGATTGGCTTACTTCGCTTAGTGTGATGTTCTCCAACTCCATCCATTTACCTGCAAATGCCATAACTTTATTCTCTTTTAATGCTGAATAATTTGTGTATATATACCACAGTTTCTTTATTTATTCATCTATTGAAAGGCATCTAGGTTGGTTCCACAGTTTAGCTATTGTGAATTGAGCTGTTGTAAACATTGAAGTGGCTGCATCACTGTAGTATGCTGTTTTTAAGTCCTTTGGGTATAGACCAAGGAGTTGGATGGCTGGGTCAAATGGTGGTTCTGTTCCAAGTTTTCTAAGGAATCTCCATACTGCTTTCCAGATTGGTTGCACCAATTTGCAGTCCCACCAGCAATGTGTGAGTGTGCCTTTTCCTCCATATCCTTGCCAACACTGGTTGTTTGTATTCTTGATAACTGCCATTCTGACTGGCGTGAGATGAAATCTTAGAATAGTTTTGATTTGCATTTCTCTAATTGCTGGAGATGTGGAATATTATTCATATATTTGTTGATCAATTGTATATCTTCTGAGAAGTGTCTGTTTAGCTCCTTAGCCCATTTATTGATTGGGGTGTTTGTGTTTTTGTGGTTAAGTTTTCTGAGTTCTTTATATATCCTGGAGTTCAGTGCTCTATCTGCTGTGCATGTGGCAAAAATTTGTTTCCAGAATGTAGGCTTTCTGTTCACCTCATTGATTGTTTCTTTTGCTGAGAAGAAGCTTTTTGGTTTGAATCCATCTCATTTATTGATTCTTGCTTTTATTTCTTGCACTTTAGGAGACTTGTTAAGAAAGTTGGGACCTAATCCGACATGATAAAGATTTGGGTCTACTTTCTCCTCAATTAGGTGCAGAGTGTCTGGTCTAATTCCCAGGCCCTTGATCCAGTTTGAGTTGAGTTTTGGGCATGGTGAGAGATAGAGGTTTAGTTTCATTTTGCTGCATATGGATTTCCAATTTTCCCAGCACCATTTGTTGAAGAGGCTATCTTTTCTACAGTGTATGTTTTTGGTACTTTTGTCTAGTACGAGATAACTGTATTTATGTGGGTTTGTCTCTGTGTCTTATATTCTATACCATTGATCTACATGTCTATTTTGGTGCCAATATCATGCTGTTTTTGTTATTATAGCTCTGTAATACAGTTTAAGGACTGGTATTGTGATGCCTCGTGCTTTGCTCTTCTTGCTAAGGATTGTTTTGGCTATTCTAGGTCTCTTATTTTTCCAAATGAATTTCATGATTGCTTTTTCTATTTCTATAAAGAATGATGTTGGGATTTTAATTGGAATCACAATGAATCTGTATAGCACTTTGGGTAGTATGGCCATTTTGACATTATTGATTCTGCCTATCCAAGAGCATGGGAGATCTTTCCATCTTCTAAGGTCTTTTTCAATTTCTTTCTTTAGTGTTCTGTAGTTTTCATTGTAAAGGTCTTTCACCTCTTTGTTAGATTGATTCCCAAGTATTTCATTTTTTTTTTTTGAGGCTACTGTGAATGGGGTAGTTTTCCTAATTTCTCTTTTAGAGGATTTATCACTGATGTATAGAAATGCATTTGATTTTATGGGTATTGGTTTTATAACCTGCTTCTTTACTGAATTCATTTATTATAGAAGTTTTCTGGTGGAATTTTTTGGATCCTCTAAGAATCATGTTGTTGGCAAATAATGATAGCTTAACTTCTTCTTTTCCTATTTGTATTCCTTTAATTTTTTCTGTCTGTCTAACTGCTCTGGCTAGAGTTTCAGGGACTATGTTGAATAGAAGTGATGAAAGAGGACATCCCTGTCTTGTTCCCATTTTTAGAGGGAATTCTTCCAATTTTTCCCCACTGATGATGATGTTGGCTTTTGGTTTTGCATAGATAGCTTTTATGATGTTGAGGTATGTTCCTACTATCCCAAGTTTTTCTAGTGTTTTGAACATGATACTGTATTTTGTCAAATGCTTTCTCAGCATCTATGGAGATAATCACGATTCTTGACTTTAAGTCTATTGAGGTGATGAATTACATTTACTGATTTCCCTATGTTGAATCAACCTTGCATACCTGGGATGAAACCCACTTGATCATGGTGCACTATCCTTTTTTTTTTTTTTAATTTTTTTTTTAGTTGTAGATGGACACAATATTTTTATTTTATTTATTTACTTTTTATGTGGTGCTGAGGATCAAACCTGGGGCCTCATGCATGCAAGGCAAGCACTCTACCACTGAGCCACAATCCCAGCCCAATGGTGCACTATCTTTTAAGTATGTTTTTGTATATGATATGCCAGAATTTTATTGAGAATTTTTGTATCAATGTTCATCAGGGATATTGGTCTGAAGTTTTCTTTCTTTCATGTGTCTTTGTCTGGTTTTGGAATCAGGGTGATACTAGCCTCATAGAATGAATTTGGAAGGGTTCCCTCCTTTTCTATTTCATGGAATATTTTGGGAGTATTGATATTAATTCTTCTTTGAAGGTCTTATAGAACTCGGTTGGGCATCCATCTGGTCCTGGGCTCTTCTTGGTTGGTAAGGTTTTGATGGCATCTTCTATTTCCTTGCTTGAACTTAATCTGTTTAAGTTGTGTATATCCTCCTGATTCAGTTTGGGCAGATCATATGCCCCTAGAAATTTGTTAGTCTTTGGGATTTTGTATTTTACTGGAGTATAGATTTTCAAAACAGTTTCTAATTATCTTCTGTATTTCAACAGTGTCTGTTGTGATATTTCCCTGTTCATTTCAAATTGTAGTAATTTGAGTTTTCTCTCTCCCTCTTTTCATTAGGGTACCTAAGGGTTTATCAATTTTATTTATTTTTTCAAAGAATCAGCTTTTTGTTTTGTCAATTTTTTTTTGGATTGTTTCCTTTGTTTCAATTTCATTGATTTCAGCCCTAATTTTAATTATTTCCTGTCTTCTACTTCTTTGGGTGTTGCTTTGTTCTTCTTTTTCTAGAGCTTTGAGATGTAATGTTAGGTCTTTTTTTTTTTGCTACAGGGGATTGAACTCAGGGGTACTCAACCACTGAGCCACATTTCCAGCCATATTTTGTGTTTTATGTAGAGACAGGGTCTCATTGAGTTGCTTAGCACCTGGCTATTGCTGAGGCTGGTTTTGAACTTGCAATTCTCCTGTCATAGCCTCCCAAAGTGCTGGGATTACAGGTGTGCGCCACTGCACCCAGCTTGACAGGTCGTTTATTTGTTGACTTTTTCTTCTTTTAATGAATGAGCTCAATGCAATGAGCTCTTAATGAGCTCTTTCCTCTTAACACAGCCTTCATAGTGTCCCAGAGAATTTGATATGTTGTATCAGAGTTCTCATTTACCTCTAAGAATTTTTTTATTTCCTTTTTGATGTCTTCTGTTATCCATGCATCATTCAATAGCATATTATTTAGTCTCCAGGTGATGGAGTAGCTTCTGTTTTTTATTTTATCATTGATTTATAATTTTATTCCATTATGGTCTGATAGAATGCACAATAGTATCTCTATTTTTTGTAGTTACTAAGAGTTGCTTTGTGGCATAACATATGGTCTATTTCAGAGAAGGATCCATGAGCCACTGAGAAAAAAGTGTATTCATTGTTGATGGATGAAATATTCTGAATATGTCTGTTAATTCTAAATTATTGATTGTATTATTGAGTTCTATGGTTTCTTTGTTTAGTTTTTGTTTGGAAGATCTGTCCAATGGTGAGAGAGGTGTGTTAAAGTCACCCAGTATTATTGTGTTGTGGTCTGTTTGATTCTCGAAATTGAGAAGGATTTGTTTGATATACATGGCTGCCCCATTGTTCGGGGCATAGATATTTATGATTGTTATGTCTTCTTGATGTATGGTTCCCTTAAGCAGTATGAAATGTCCTTCTTTATCCCTTCTGACTATCTTTGGTTTGAAGTCTACTTTATCTGATATGAGGATGGAAACCCCTGCTTGTTTACATGGTCCATTTGAGTGGTATGTTTTTTCCTATCTTTTCACCTTCAGTCTTTTGATGCCTTTTTCTATGAGATGAGTCTCTTGAAGACAACATATTGTTGGGTCTTTTATTAAAATCCAATCTGCCAGTCTATGTCTTTTGATTGATAAGTTTAGGCCATTAACATTCAGGGTTATTATTGAAATATGGTTTGTATTCCTAGTCATTTTGGTTTATTTTTTGTATTTAACTTGACTTGGTTTCTCTTTTGGTTGGCTTTTCCTTTAGTGTAGTCCCTCCCTTTGCTGATTTTCATTGTTGTTTTTCATTTCCTCCCCATGAAATATTTCGCCGAGAATGTTCTCTAGTGCAGGCTTTCTCATTGCAAATTTGTTTAACTTTTGTTTATCATAGAAGGTTTTTATTTTGTCATCAAATCAGAGGCTTAATTTTGGTGGATATAAGATTCTTGGTTGGCATCCATTTTGTTTTAGAGCTTGGTATATGTTGTTCCAGTTTCTCCTGGCTTTGAGGGTCTGGGTTGAGAAATCTGCTGAATTCCAAATTGGTTTCCCCCTGTATGTAATCTGTACCTCTCTCTTGCAGCTTTTAATGTTCTATCCTTATTGTGCATGGTAGTCATTTTCATTATACTGTGCCTTGGTGTGGATCTGTTGTAGTTTTGTACATATGGTGTCCTGTAAATCTCTTGTATTTGATTTTCCAATTCATTCTTCATGTTTGGGAAATTTTCTAATATTATTTCATTGAAGAGATTGTGCATTCCTTTGGTTTGTATCTCTGTGCCTTTCTCTATCCTGATAATTCTTAGATTTGGTCTTTTGATGTTATCACATAATTCTTGGATGTTTTGTTCATGGTTTCTTACCATCTTCATTGTGTGGTCAATTTTATTTTCAAGATTATATATTTTGTCTTCATTGTCTAAGGTTCTGTCTTCCAAGTTCTGTAGTCCGTTGGTGATGCTTTCTATTGAATGTTTTATTTGGTTTGTTGTTTCCCTCATTTCAAGCATTTCTGCTTGTTTTTTTTTTTTTTTTCAAAGTCTCTATTTCTTTCTTGAAGTAATCTTTTGCTCCCTATATTTGCTCTCATCTCTTTGATGGAGTGGTCAATGGTTGCCTGTATTTGATCTCTAATCTCTTTCTTAGATTGATCAATTGTTGCTTGTAATTGCTCTCTCATATTATTTTGTACTTCACAGATCATTTTAATTTGTAAGTTCTGAACTCCTTCTTTGACATTTCATGTACTGTGCTGTCAATGGATTCTATTATTGTAGCATCTTGGTTTGTTTGGGGCATTTTCTTCCCTTACTTTTTCATGTTGTTCATGTGTCTTCCTCTCTAGCAGTGCTGATCTAAGGTATTATAATTTCTACCCTAAAATCTTGTAGTGTCCCTACAAGTTACCAATACCTCACCTTTGGTACAACCGGGCCTGCAGGGACCTTGAGGATGATCTTCCTGGTCCGGGCTGTTGACTCTAGATGGAAGTAGGCAGGGACAGCCACTGGATGGTAGATTGGGGGCCACAGTACAGTGCGGTCGGTTTCCTCTTCTGCACCTGCCTGGTTGGTCCACAGTCTTTTTTTTTTTTAATATTTTTTTCAGTCATTGATGGATCTTTATTTTTATTCATTTATTATTTATATGTGGTGCTGAGGATTGAACCCCGTGCCTCACACATGCTAGGCAAGTGCTCTACCACTGAGCTACAGCCCCAGCCCCTGGTCCACAGTCTTTATCCTATAGGCGTATAGATTCCCTACAGGGTTCCAATACCTCTCCTTTAAGGGGGAGACCAATATTAACAGATCTCAATACAAACAATATATAGTTTTAAACCAAGTAACTCCTAATAGGACATTTATGGCTTTGTCACAATATACAGAAATTATGAGTTCAATTAGTATCTACTATATAAATAATAGGTTTGCAAAAGGGTCTACAGTTTCCGCTGGTGGACTAAAGAGAACCAGGTGTGGGGTGTAGGATGAGATGTTAGGGAGGTAGGAAGTGAAGATATAGAGTTATTAGATCCTAGAAAGTGTGAAAGAAGAATACAAAAGAAGTTGACTAGTAGTAGAAAAGAGAGAAGGAGATTTGGGGAAGACAAGTAAGTAGGGAGAAAACAGAGTACAACAAACAAGGAAACATAAAAATTAAGAAAAATAAAACATATAAAAATAGAAGATATGAGACTATATAACTGTAATATACTAATCAGATATCCCAAATCCTCAGTAGCCTAATGCATAAAAAATACTTGGTTTCACAAATCTTGGGGATGTGAGGGCAGGAAAAGAGTGAGAGAGAGAAAAGAAGAAAAAGAAAGGAATAAAAGAAAAAAAGGGACAATAGAGGGACAAAAAAAATTCTCAATGTAAATAAAAAGGATTGCTTCCCTTCTCCTCCAGTAGGTGGGGTTGTCTGTTGATTACTGTTATCTCCCTGCTCAGGTCCAAGATGGCGACACAGGAGTCCCACAATGGAGGCATCTGCTTTCAGAGGTAAGGCCGTGCTGGGCAGTGGCATTGGGCTACGTGTTTGGAGATGCTCCTCTGTGGAGTGCTGTGCGTAAGTAGAAAGTTGTCTCCAGCTCCTGCCCAGTGTCCCCAGATATAGGCACAAGGGGGAGTTCCATGCTGGTAGATGGAGGACCACACAGGAGCAGCAGCCAGGGGTCCTGTGTGGGTGGACCACCCGAGGACCTGCGTGGTGTGTGGGCACTGGAGCTGGGGAGCCTGCATGGGATGGGTTCCTGCGCAAAGGCCAGGGCCTGGCGCCCCACAGAACAAAAGCGACTGAAATTCCTGCATGGAGGCAGCTGTCAGGGTCC
Source organism: Geosciurus inauris (assembly GCA_004024805.1). NCBI lineage: Eukaryota > Metazoa > Chordata > Mammalia > Rodentia > Sciuridae > Geosciurus > Geosciurus inauris. The sequence continues at coordinate 76,166 of PVHX01005801.1, forward strand.
TCTAATAACTCATAGAGAAACAGTATTTCCCCTGCTTTAACCTCAGGTCCTAGAGAGACTAGGAGTGCAGCATCCGTCTAGGCCGCCATCTTGGATCCCACCCAGATTAAATTTTTTCCTTACATATTTTAAAAATGAGATTCATATATATATATTTCTACCACAGAGCTACATTCCCAGCCCTTTTTATTTTTTTATTTTGAGACCAGGTCTTGCTATGTTGCCAAGGCTGTCCTTGACCTTGAGCTCCTCCTTTCTTAGTCTCCTGAGTCACTAGGATTACTGATGAGTCAGTTTGGCTTCATTTTTTTTTTCTTTTTTGATACTGGGGATTGAACTCAGGGGCACTCGACCACTGAGCCACATTCCCAGCCCTATTTTGTGTTTTATGTAGAGACAGGGTCTCACTGAGTTGCTTAGCGCCTCGCCCTTGCTGAGGCTGACTTTGAACTCGCAATTCTCCTGTCTCAGCCTCCCTGAGTGCTGGGATTACAGGCTTGAGCCACCGCGCCCGGCTTTGGCTTCATTTTTGATACTAAGTTCAGGCCACAGAAATGGTGAGTTTGGCTGTGAACTGAGGGCCTGGGGCATGGATCCCGGCAGCTCCCAGTCAGGGAAGCGCTGTGAGGAATCAGGCATGGAGAAGCCTTCCAGGACCTTAGGGGCCTCTTCCTTGTGCTTCTCACTCCTGCCCACAGCACTTGACCACCCTTCACTTCCTGATGATGTCCTCCTTCCCTTCTTGGAATCATGGCCTTCCCTGTTTATGGCAAGTAGACGCCAAAAGACAGAACGGTTTTCACCTTCCTTTTTGAGTCTCCATGACCTCTTTAGCAGACTAAGCGGGGATGAGCAGAATAGAATAAAAACAATTCCCCATCCTGTTGACTGCTGTGTGTTGTGCCTGTTAGGGATCCCAGAGCCATCTGGGGAGGCCCAGAGGTGTGCTATTCTTCAGATAGCCGTGGGCCTGACGAGACAGAGTAGCCATAAACATGGCTTGCTTGAACCAAATGCACCATGCTGGTAAAATACTTAGTATGAAAAAATAATTGTAAAATACCACATGAATAAATTTTTACATGGATTTCATATTGAAATAACATTTAGAACTATTGGATTAAAGAAAAAAACATTTTAAATTTATTTTTTCTGTTTATTTTTTACTTTTTAAATTTAAAATTATGAGTGCCATTTACATTTTTGCCTTGCCTGATGCTTCTGTGGAAAAAGTGCAATGCTGGAACTTTGTGTGTGTGTGTTTTCTCTTTTGCATACTAGGGATTGAAGTCAGGGCCTTCATTTGTACTCTACCCCTGAGCTACAGCCCAGAGCTTTTTAAATTTTATTTTGGGGTAGGGTCTTGCTAAATTGCTGGGGTGGCCTTGAACTTGGGATCCTCTTGTGTATCTGGGATTACAGACATGAGCAACTGCGCCTGATTTAGAACTTTGTTTCTTCATGTGTGCTTTCTGCACTTGCGGCTGCAGCAGCCCTTCCTGAAAGGCAGAATCTCAGATGTTAAAATGCCGAGCAGAATCTGCCTTTTCACCAACTTCCCAGTCGTTTCAGATGCGAATACAAGTTTGAGAAGGCCTCAGTCAGGGACTTCCTGTAGATTCAGCCATTCCATCTGCTAACAAAAAACACATTCTGTCATGGCCACTGCCCAGAGGTATGCTAAACAACATGTAAAGGGTTTTCAAATGTTGACACTCCCCGCCTCCCCGACTCCATCTCCCAGTACCTTTTGCTTTTGAATTGAACTTCTAGAGGGAGGCCAGGGCATTGAGCATGTTGGGTTGGGCAGTGGGAGCTGGGAGAAAAGGGTGTGTCATAGGAGATAGGGAAGCATCAGGGAAGAAGACAAAGTCCTTGTTTGTGCACTCTAGTTAATGGTTAACTTTATGTGGAAAAAGCAGCAGTTGAGACTGTGGACTTTAGTTTCTGGCTCTTCTCAAAAATCATGTGGACTCGGTTTAATTACCCTCCTGTCTTGGAGAATTGCAGACGTTAGGAATAGATTGGGCCCTGTATAGCCAAGCCTCATCAACTAGGGGATCAGCCACACAGTAAGGTCTGGACTTTTCATTGGTGGCCTGGTTTTTTCTCCCTTCTCTGGATAAGTGGATAAGTCATTTAGCTGCATAGAACTGCAGTAAAATACCCCACCTATAAATTATAGATTCATGTTTTGGAAATAGTAATGAATAAATGACTCAAGTAGAATGTTTAACAGCTTTATTGAGCTATATTTTGCATGCCGTAAAATTCATCCATTTTAAGTGCACAATTTGAGTAGAATTTTTATTATAACCAAGTAGAAAAAGTAATGATGCTTTCTCGGTCCTTTTATATTAGATTGAAATTGTGGATTTTTAACTGTTTCTTGACCTACAATGTGATTCAGCCTTAACTTAAAAGGCTGTTTTTCAGCATTCTTTCAGAGCAGAAAAATATTTACCCAAAGAATTTTTCAGTTAATGAGATGTCATTCCATATTTTCTATCTCCTTTTAGAGTAAATTATAGTAGAAGATATGTTACACAATTCTAGATTTGATCATTCTATTTTTTCAACTAACTCTTCATACTATAATTCATTTTACACTCGGAAAATAGATTTTTCATTGAATAAAGAAATCTAATCAACCTTTTCTGACAAAAATATTTGTCAATATTTACAAAAAAATAATTAAGAGACCTGAAGGAGAACTAAACATAATATTTTATTAGTGCATAAAATTATAACTTTTATAAGGAAAATATGCCTGCAGTAAATACCAGACATGCAAATGGAGAAATGAATAATGAACATGAGGAAACAGACCCGTGCTTGTACATGCCCAACAAGCATTTCAAACTGAAAATGAAATGTGACTAACACTTTTTTTTTAAATCTCCTATGCTTGATTTCTTCATAATGTAACCGAGAAATACACGCTTGACGGATGCAAATATTCGTTTAATTTATATATGTGTATGTGTTCTCTTCTGAGTTAGATAGAAATGTCTTGTTCTGCTCTCAGTAATTTACTGACAGGACTTTTGGTTTCACTTTTATAAGCTACAACGCAGCTAGAAAAGCACAAAGGAAAGGTTAGTAATGTGCCTTCTGTGACCCAATGTCTGCCGGATATTTGGTCAGCATCCTGGAAGTACTGTGAAGTTCTAAATCCCAGCCTTGGATTTCCTGACACTCTATCAGGAAATCACAGTTTGTCCTCTGCCTTTTTTCTTTTTCTTCCTCCTCTTCCTTCTCCTCCTCTCCCTCCTCCTCCTCCTGTTTCTCCTCCTCCTCCTCCTTTTTTTCTTCCTATATTAGGAATTGAACCTAAGGATACTCTACCATTGAGCTACTTCCCCAGTCCTTTTCATTTTTTATTTTGAGACAAGTTCTCACTAAGTTGCTGAGGCTGGCCTCAACCTTTTGATCCTCCTACCTTAGCCTCCTGAGCTACTGGGATTACAGGTGTGCACCACTGTGCCTGGCTTCACCTGCTATTTCTGATCCACCACTCATTGTTCCTTTCTTACTTGTTATTATTGCAAAGTAAGTTTGGGCAGGTCTGTATCCCAGAGACCAGTACCTCTGTCAGGTATGTAGATAGGTGTACCACGCAGGTGTTTGGAAGGAATACTGAAATAACTTTTTGAACCAAACATGCATTGTATAGGAAAAAAATTTAAAAGCTTTAAAAATAGTTATCAGGTAGAAATATTTTTTTCAAGAAAGTAGGATGAAAGATCTCCCAAATCTTAGAGAACTCCATAGTATGGGTGAATCAGCCTCACTGGAGAACTCTGGAACAGGGGCGGCAGAACTGCTTGCTTTTCCTCTGGGTCAAATGCTTCATTTCTTCTAGGACTGCTCTCCCCTCAGAGAACTGCCTTGAATGAAGAATTGGTGTTTAAGTTTCCTAAGGTTCACTCTAGGGAGCTGATCCTAGGTAGAAGAGGAGGAAGCCTCAGAGATTTCCCATGAAGATTTCGGAGGTTCTGAAGATTCGCCTTTCATAGATACTCAAGGTTAAGTTATTTTTCCTTTTCGTCCTCATCAGTCAAGCTGAGGGAAGTCCTTACTATTGAATGTTTACTGGTTTGAGCCAAAGAGATTTTCACTGTGGCTCTGATGAACCTTCTCCTAGAGCCCCTCTGGGCTTCACTGCTGTTGAAATCACTAAAAGTTTGTGGAATTCTTGCTTAAGGCTTTTTGGGGTGGAGTGGGCATTCATATCCAATAAGACACATCCTGCTGTGTCTTTAGCCTTCTTTTTTGGTACTGAGGATCGAACTCAGGGGTACTCGACCACTGAGCCACATCCCCAGCCCTCTTTTGTGTTTTATGTAGAGCAGGGTGTCACTGAGTTGCTTAGTGCCTCGCCATTGCTGAGGCTGGCGTTGAACTCGGATTCTCCTGTCTCAGCCTCCCAAAGTGCTGGGATTACAGGCGTGTGCCACCGTGCCAGGCTTGTCTTTAGCCTTTGGATGCATGCTGTAATTTTTTTTTCCCAAGAGGAGCAGCGCCATTCCTCTGCAGGCTTTGACCAAAAGAAGTGTAAAAGGAAGATTCAGTTTAGAAATAATTCTCCATATTCCTTTCTCTGAACACTCCTTTACTCTCTCTCCTCTGACCTTTTCCCAACCACGGCCTCACTGTCACTGCCAGGAGTATAAACCCAACTGTTCACCCACAGCTGCACACGTGTCTAGACACACATATGTGCATGTGTGCACACACGTGCCATGGAAGTGTGCAGAGATTTGCCATGTCACCTTCTGCCTTGGCACTCAAGGTTGGGAGATCTGAGGATAGGGTGGAGTCATCTCTGGAGATCTGAGGAAGCCGCTCTTACCTTGACATATGCAAATGTCCACCTGCAGTGCCCCTGCAGGGCAGAGCTTGACTTTTGAGTTCCACTATTGATAGAAAGAATCAACAAAGGCTGGTAGGAAGGGTTTGGGAGGCTTCTGTTTCTCATCTCAGGTTTAATTTGGGCAGGTTGGTGTTTTCCTTTAATTGGTAATAAATTTTCATTTTATCACTTGAAGCCACCATTTAGTACTAACCCATTTGAATTTAATGTCAGCAGTTGTGGTGGCTCCAAGGATTTTCTTCGATTTCTATTCTTTGGTTTCTTTCTGTACCAGGGTACTTTGAATCTCCTCAACTGCTCCTGCTTTCTTCAGGTGTCAGGGCCTCCTCATGTTTCCACTTTCCTAATCAGTTTTTTTAAAAAATTTTTTTCAAGTTGTTGATTGACCTTTATTTATTCATTTATTTACATGTGGTGCTGAGGATCGAACCCAGTGCCTTCCACGTGTGAGGCAAGTGCTCTACCACTGAGCCACAATCCCAGCCCATCCTAATCAGTTTTGAAAATACTCTCAGGCTAGATAGTCTTATGCCCAGATTACTGACTTTTTTTTGTGCCTTCCCAGCTTCCTTTTCTCTTCCCCCACGAAATTCCAGTCCCACAACCTGAGTAATTTCTCTTTTCCCCACCTGTTCCTTCCAGAAGCTTGACTTTGAAGTCCAAGAGAATCTTATTTGTGTGTGTGTGTGTGCCAGGGATTGAACTCAAAGGCACTTAACCGCTGAGCCACATCCCCAGCCCTTTTTAAAATTTTGAGACAGGGTCTCACTACGTTGTTTACAGCCTTGCTAAGGTGCTGAGGCTGGCTTTAAACCTGTGATCCTCCTGCCTCAGCCTTCCAAGCCACTGGGATTACGGGCATGAGCCACCACACCAGGCTAGTTCAAGGTCCTTCACAGACTAATCAAGGCCTTATGCAAGATTTTTATCCTCAACTCTCTTTCTCTTTCCTATATGTAATGCAATGTATGTATATGGATATATACAAACACATTAATATTCATATAAATAAATATTTTATCTATTCATATAAATTGTGTGTGTGTGTGTGTGTGTGTGTGTGTGAATCTATCTCTAGCTTCTCTGAAAAAAATCTCAATTAAGGCAAACTTAGGGCCAAGCTGGACAGTGACTGTTCCCTTTGGGTAACATGCTATCCCCAACCCATGTCAATATTGTAGTTTTCAATTACTGAATTATCTGAGTAGTTCAGATGACTCTCAGAGCCCGGCTGTTCCCTGACTCTGCTGACCCTCAGTCTTGAATTTCTGAGTGTAGAATGCACAGGCCAGGAGGTGGGAGCCACGTCCCTGAGGAGCACCATATTTGTTAAAGCTCATTTTCCCTGGCTTGTCATTTCATATCTTGGACCTTTCCTCATGCTGCACTTTCTCCCTGGACTGTCCATTCTCAGTTCTTTAGCAGAAAAGTCATTCTTCCTTCAAGACCCAGTGTCAGGGATGCCCTTCACCCACCTTGGGGCCTTTTCCTATTCTGTAGCACTCAGGATAAGACCCTTTGCCTGGGGCCTCTATGGAGCACTGATCTCAGTCCTTTCCTGGTTTCTCCAAGGCAAGGGCCCTCTCTGAATCACCATTAAGAGTCCATCCTTCTTCCTCTGTAGTCACTGATCCCAGAACAGCCTTCCTGGCATCAAGCTCCGGGCCGGGTAGAAGTTGGTGGAATTGAATTGCACTCTTTAGAGAAATTCAAATTTCTATTTTGAGGTCTCACAGTGGGCGAAAGAAATTGAGTTCAACTCAGAATACTGCATGGACAAGTGAGAATTATAGCCAGGGATCAGGGAGGGGGCAGAGGATGTATAATTACCAAGAGGAAACACCAGGGGCAAGGGAGATTCTAGCTAAACTGATCTGATAGATTTTCTGGTGAAGACAGGCCAGAATGATCAGATGTCATCCGGGGATGGTGAAGGTTAAGGAGTTTAGTCATATATTGAAGGTAATAAGATTTTGTGGGAGTTTTGCTAAACTTACTAAACAGGGTTTGTGCTAAAACTGGATTTTACAAGGAAGTGCACAGATTTTAGGAGAAAATTCCAGGCCTGACAAAAGTTTGTCCAAGCACAGAATCTTTCTCAGAGAACATCATGAATATGAAACATGAAACAGAACGAGGAATGGCAAATTGCCAGCAACCACCAGGAACCAGGTGAGGGGCGCGGGACAGATCCTCCCTCACTGCCAACAGAGTGAACTCTGCTGGCACTTTGATCTTGGACTTGAGGCCTCCAGGACTGTGAAATAGTAAATTTCTGCTTGTGGTACTTTGTTATGGCATCCCTAGAAAACGAACACATTTCCCTTTGCACCTTCTTTCCTAAACAGACTAGGTTGCAAATTTGAGGTACTGACCCCAAACCTGACAGGTGAATTCATGAGGGAAAGAAAATTCTCTTTTCTCTGTTCCTAGTTTGGTTTTCTTTGCCTGCAGCAGAGAAGGTTAGGTTGTGGTCACTTGACCTGAACTTAAAAAAAAAGTTTGGTTTATTTATTATTTTATTATAGTTATTAACATATATTAATTGTACAAACTGGTAAGACTCAATGTGACATTTTTATACAAGCATCTATAGTGCATTGGTCACAGTCACCCACCCTTCTACCTGTCTCCTTCTCTCTTCTTCCTTCTTCTGACTCCCTTCCCAGTCCCCAATACTCCCTTTTCTACTTTCAGGTCTTTCCTTCTTTTATTTTGTGGTGCTGGGGATCGAACTGGGGACCTTGCATATGCTTGGTAAGTGCTCTACACTGACCTACTCACAGCTCGCACCAGCTTCCTCCCTCCCTCCCTTCCTTTCTCCCTCCCTGACATACCTCTATCTCTCCCCACCTCTCTCTCCATGTATGAGGGAAAACATGCAATACTTACCTTTCTGTTTTGGCTTGTTTAACATGATGTCCTCCAGTTTCATCCATTTTCCTATAAATAACATCATTTCATTCTTCTTTGTGGTTGAATAATACTCTATTGTGTATAAATGCTATACTTTCTTTTTTCAATCATTTGTTGACAGACACCACGGCTGATTCCATATCTTGGTCATTATGAATACAGCCTCAGTGACCATGGATATGTGAGTATCTTTTTCATATGTCCACTTCTTTTCCTCTGGTTGTATACCCAGGAGTGGGATTGCTAGATCATATAGTAGCTCTAGTTTTAGTTTTGTGAAGAACCTCCATATTGTTTTCCATAGTGACTGTACCAATTTACATTCCCATCAACAGTGTAGAAGGGCTTCTTTTTCTCCATATCCTCATCAGTGTTTGTTAATATTATTATTTTTGGTAATAGCCATTCTAATGGGGTGAGATGTAAACTCATTGTAGTTCTGATTTACATTTCCCTGATGGCTAAAGACAATATTTCTTCATGTATTTATTGGTGATCAGTATTTCTTCTTCTGAGAGTGTCTATCCAGATCATTTGCCCATTTTTTGACTGGATTACTTGTTCTTTTATTGTGAAGTTTTTTTGGTTCATTTTAAAAATTTGTTCTAGTTAGTTATACATGACAGCAGAATGTTCTTTGATTCATTGTACACAAATGAAGCACAATTTTTTATTTCTCTGGTTGTACATGAAGTAGGGTCACACCATTTGTGCAATCATACATGTACCTAGGGTAATGATGGTCGTCTCATTCCACCATCTTTCCTACCTCCATACCCTTCCCCTCCCCTCTCTTCCCTTTGCCCCATCCAAAGTTCCTCTACTGGTCCCACGTGTCCCCACAATTATGTATTAGCATCCACTTATCATTTTTTGGCTTTTGATATTCTGGATATTAATCCTTGGTCAGGTGAATAGTTGGCAGATTTTGTTCCCTTCTGTGATTGTTTCTTCACTCTCTTGATTGTTTCCTTTGCTGTGCAAAAGCTTTCTCATCTGACGTAATCCCATTTGTCTATGCTTGTTTCTGTTTCCTGTGCTTTTGGAGTCCTGTCCAGGAACTCATTGTTTGTGCCAATATCTTGACGTGCTTACCCTATGTTTTCTTCTAGTAGTTTCTGATTTTTAGGCCATTCATTAAGGCCTTTGATCTACTCGAGCTGATTTTTATACAGGGTGAAAGATAGGGGTTTAATTTCATCTTTTGCATGTGGATATCCAGTTTTCCCAGCACCATTTGTTGAAGAGGCTGCTCTTTCTCCAGTGTATATTTTTGGCACCTTTGTAAAAAATCAGTTGGCTGAAGATGTATGGATTCACTTCTCTTTCTTCTACCCTGTTTCCTTGCTCAATGTGTCTGTTCTTATGCCAATACCTTGTTGTCTTTGTTACTACAACTACCTGAGTGGGACTTGGGTCTTGGCACCATCTAGGTACTTGCCTTCCATGTGCTGCTTTGATTTTTCTATCTATGTAAACTGGGGGTATTGCAGCCCCACTCCATAGGGTCACGTGTGACTTAGATGAAATAAATTGTAAAGCACTTAGAGTGGGCTTAGCACATTGTAAATGCTCACTAAATGTTAGCTGCTATTCTTCTACTACATGTGTTTTTCTTTTCTTTTCTTCTTTTTTTTTTTTTGGTACTGGAGATTGAACTCAGAGGCACTTGACCACTGAGCCACATCCCCAGCCCTATTTTGTGTTTTATGTAGAGACAGGGTCTCACTGAGTTGCTTAGCACCTCGCCGTTGCTGAGGCTGGCTTTGAACTCGCAATTCTCCTGTTTCCGCCTCCCAAAGTGCTGGGATTTCAGGTGTGCGCCACCGCGCCCGGCTCCTACATATATTTTTCAATGAGATCGCTTTCCATGTTTCTCTCCTAGTCATCCTGTTAATTCTGAGCCCTTCCTTTGGGGCCTCAGTGTGCATATTCTTCCTGTGGCCCATCTCTTCAGTGACCTTGGCAAACAGGTGATACAGTTTACCTAAAATAGAGGTCCTTAAAATCTGGTTGTCTAGTTGGTGCTTCTGCATCAGTACCACCTGGCAATTGTTAAAAAGTTGGAAGATGAGCTGGGCACAGTGGCACACATCTGTAATCTCAGCTATCTGGGAGGTTGAGGCACGAGGATCGCAAGTTCAAGGTCAGCCTTGCTGACTGAAGGCACTGCAGGGTGGCCCAGGCACCTGTGTTTTAACAAGTCTTCTGGTGAGAACCACTGATACAGGATGCTGATCCTATTTCTTCAACCAACAGCTTCCCCAGATATGCTTTCCTTTCTTCCTGCATCCCATTTCTCCAGGGCTGGCAGATCACCTCTTCTCACAAAGTAGAAGGTGGGGGGTGGGAGGTGAGGGTAAGGGGAGGTGCACTGTTCATGCCTCTGAAGCAGTGCTGCCCCATTGGGTCTAAAAAGAGAACATCTTTCTCTGGCAGAGACTACAGCATGAGCAGCATTTCTCTCTTTCTGACTATGGATGTATCTCCCATTCTAATCCAGGACCAAGTCTCAGTCTGTCCAGTGCCTGGGACCGGGCTGTGTCAGGTAGACCCTCAGTAACGTTTACTGACACAAAGAAGGAATGGCAATTCATGGATCATGACCAGATGACTTGGTACAAACACCATCTACTGCGGCAAGTGAGGATGGCCGTGGTATTTACCTCACTGAGTTCAGTTTGTGTAGAGTCGAGGCAGGAGGAGACTTGGCTCACCTCTCTCTCCCTGGTGCCTCATCCCTGGTCCTCATTATTACTGAATCCAGGTTTGGAAGCTCATCTCATGGAAAAACCAGTGCCCAAGAGACAGATACGAGGGAGGGCTTTATTCAGTGGCTTAGGAAAGGAGAAGTGGGATCTCTTCACAAATCAACTCCTCAATTCCAGGGAGTTGAGGGATTACAGATTTATAGAATCGGAGTAACGACGGGAAGGGATTGGCTAATGAAGGGGAGGAATATTCACATCCTTTCTGGGAATAGATTAAAAATCTTCCAGGAACTTGGCTCCCACCTCATTTTGCTCTTCTCGTGGTCTGGAGTTTCTGCGAAGCTGCTGGGAGGTGTGTCTTCAGCCTTTAAGGGGGGAGGAAGGGCGCTACGCAAGTCTAGGTCGAGGTAACCCTGTACTACAGTTGTGCACAAAATATTTCTCCAATGTTCAACATGTCTACATTCAGAGCCAAATAGTAATCTAAGCCCAAGGTTACGGCAGCAGAAGAGACAGACGTAATGTGAAGGCAGAGATGCCAAGGCTTCCCATTCCATAGCAGTCTCCCATCCAACATCCGCAGGCCCAGGACTCAGTGTTTTCAGCAAAAGCAGCTTTCAAGTCCCTAGAAAGTAACCTAGGCAACCTTTATCAGCATAACCCACACGTCAGAGGTGTTATCTACAGCAAAGCTAGTGGGAGACTAATAATGTATTGTCCAGCTGTGTGACCTCCCAAATTGGTGATTTCTAAGTCACCTAAGGGCAAGTGAAGCTAGTGAGCTAATTTAGATTTTTTTCCTTGGTGACAGTAGCATCCTCTTCCTTTGTGTGTGAGGTCCCTTGGGTTCCTGGCATGCCTTGTTGGCCTGTGACTGTGTTTTTTTTTTTTTTTTTTTTTTCACATTATGTCCTATTCTGTTCACCTTGAACACTGTGGGGTCTTTTCCCAGTTTGTGTCTTGATCCCATCCTGAAGTGGGTAGCTACACTGGTATGACAAAGAGAGCCTTGGGACTTCAGAATGTGGTCTGCAGGCTGGCCTCCCCACTCTGCCTTCACCTTCTGGGCCTTGCTGAAGAACCCCATCTCTTACCTAGCTCCATGTCCTCTTCCCTGGGTGCGGTGGTACATGCCATCCAGCAACTGGAGAGGCTGAGGCAGGAAGTCTCAAGTTCAAGGCCAATCTTGAGCAACTTAGTGAGATTCTGTCTGAAAATAAAAAAGTAGGAAGGACTGGGGCTGTTGCTCAGTGGTAGAGCACCCCTGAGCTTAATTTCCAGTACTGAAGGGAAAAAAAAAAAAGAAAAGGAAAAAAAACCGAGAGAGAACCATGCATACCTAACAAACTATCATTTCAATGGCCATCCACCCCTCATCTGTTGACCTTACCATACCTAAACAATGACAAAACCTAACAGAACACCTTGCCCTCACACACTCCCAGATCTTTCTGCTGTGGTATCTTGATTATATGCAACATCCATTCATTCCGACAAAGTCACGCCGATAACTTGAACTTGCTGTACAATATCTTAGATTTCCCTTAGTACTAGGGAATTAATGATTCTTTGTTTTTTAGCACTGGGCGTCGTTTGTCAAATTGTTTTTCTCACTAGTTTTATATATAGATTTTATTTTCTTACCATCTCCAATTTCCGGTAGGTAATAGACTTATGGGAAAAGCCTATCATGCTGAGCATCGCTTTTTATGAGATTACGTATGTACCTGCCCAGGAGAGGTGGCGATGGTGTATGTTGAACTCATTTGGGAAGGGCTCACGGGGGTTCTTGCAAATGCACCTGTCTGTACATGGTCCCCACTCTTGCCTACAGCACATTCCATCAAGCCGAGTATTTATAGATAATAGAGCTTTATTGTGGCTAAAGCAGAGGACAGCTCTTCTCTTTGTCTCATTTGAATAATTGTATCACAGGTTCTAACACATGGCTTGTCAAGCTCAGCACTATTAACATTTTGGATTGGATCATTCTTTAATGGAGCTGAGGGGTGGGGAAAGCTGCTCTGAGCTTTGTAGGATTTTGAGCAGTTTGCTTGGCCTCTGCCCACTTGATTCCTGTTGCACCTCACCCTCCAGTCCCCAATTAAAACATAAAAACGTTTCCAAACATAGTTAACTATCTGGGGGCAGGAGGAGTTGGTTGAGGGGGAAAATGGTGGCAAAGTCTCTCTGGGCAACATCATTCTAGCAATACAAGGAACCTTGAAATCCAGCCATCTCCTGGCCTTCGGAAGCCCTCTGTGCCAGCCCCTCTGTGGTTGTGGTGGACATCAGTGAATGGTGTATGAACATTTTCAGTTTGTTTCACTTGAATTTTTCCTTGGTTGAGTTTGTTGGTTGCTGCTTGCTCTCAGCTAAATTCTACTTTCTGGGAAATCGTCAAGTATCTCTCTCACCCCTGTGGTTGCAGAGTGGCCCCAGAGCTGTGGGTGGAGGTGGGAGCTGGATCTAGAGTGGACTAAAGGTTCAAGGAGCAGGCTGGGGGAGCTCGGACCTGGGAAATGGAGTCATGTTTTCCACATCACCTGGGGAGTGTGTTGTAAGTGCAGATCTGTGTCCCCTAGGTGTGACCAGGTGGGATGAGTCCCTAGTCAGGGCTGGCACCTACTTAAAGCTCTAGCAGTGCAGAGGCACATGTAGCCACATATATATATATATACACCTGCTAGAAAATGGCCCAGTGCAGAAAGATGATTATTTTTTTAAAATATTTTTTTAGTTGTAGATGGACACAATGTCTTTATTTTATTGCTTTTTATGTGGTGCTGAGGATCGAACCCAGGGCCTCACGGATGCGAGGCAAGCGCTTTACCACTGAGCTACAATCCCAGCCCCAGAAAGACGACTATTTAAACTTCATAGCCACTGCATATTTATCACATATTGGCTAACTAAGGAAGTTAAAAAAATCACTTTTCGATTTTGTATAGCCTAATAATTTGAGTTATATGAGGGATGAAACACTATAACATTTCTGGTGGATCACTTCTGATCCTCTAAAAAGGTCCGGAATCTGAGTGGGTAAGGCCTGGGGCTCTGCATTTTAAGTAACTCCCCTGGTAATTCTTACACATATCAATGTTTTGGGGCTAACACTTAACATAAATGATTGATTGTAAATATGTTCTTAAAATTTTTATTGGGAAATTTTGCACTCATGGATTATATTTTTATTATAGAAAATTTGGAAAATGTGAAAAAGAAGGAAGGCAGAATTATGTTCAGAATCCTACCAACTGACACTGTCACATCATCTTAAATATCTCTTTCCAGCTGGGCGCAGTGGCAGGAGGATAGTGAGTTCAAATCCAGCCTCAGCAAAAGTGAGGTACTAAGCAACTCAGTGAGATGCTATCTCTAAATAAAATACAAAATAGGGCTGGGGATGTGGCTCAGTGGTTGAGCACCCCTGAGTTTAATCCCTAGTCCCCCCCCAAAAAAAACCCTAAAACTGAAAAACAACAAAAAACTCTTTCCTTCTAATCTATTTCTTTTCCTTTTAAAATGTATTTAAAAAATATAAAAAACATACATACACACATAGTTGAAAGATTCATGAATACCAAAGGCTTATTTATAAAGGAAAGTATTCATCTTCTTCCCACTTCTCCATTCTGCTTCCCAGAAGCTCTGGTTTAGAATATTATGGTTGTTTTATCTCTATTAAGCTTATAATATTATTATACATTTAGTTATCTATTTTGGACGTGTCTCTTGGCTTTTCATTGTGATTGAAGATTTAGCTTGTTTATTTATTTTTGGTACTGGGGATTGGACCCAGGGGTGCTCAACCACTGAGCTAGATCCCCAGCCCTTTTTATTTTGAGACAGGGTCTTGCTAAGTTGCTTATGGCCTCCCAAAGTTGCTGAGGCTGGTTTTGAACTTGTGATCCTCCTGCCTTAGCCTCCTGAGCCGTGTATCACCTCCATGGTGTATCACCATGCCTGGCAGGTTAGCTCCTTTTCACCACTCCTCTGTACTCTCTGTCTTTCTCTTTCTGATCTTTCCACCATGGGGGTTAAATGATAGTCATAAGTTGTTAGTGCTAGGTCAAATTGTACAATTTTTTGCTTTTCCTAAAGTTAATACTTACATGAATTTTTAATTTTTGTCATTTTCTATGGACCTACCAGTTGTGAATGTGGTCAGAATCAGCATAGAGAGCTTGCCTGACACGTATAAGGCCCTGGGTTCAATCTTCAGTCTTCAGTACTGAAGGAAAAGAGAAAAAAAAAAAGAGGAAAAAAGAAAAAGAAAACAACAATAAAATGAGTTGTCAAACTCAAAGCAAAGTCACTGTGTTAAACTCTGAAAAAAAAAATGAAGTCAAGATTATAAAGGAGTGAATTTCATATACATAAGCCTGATAAAAATAACTATCACAAAGACTCTACCAAGGCCACAGCTTTTCACAGAAAATACTTCTGCAGGGAAGTATCTGCCCAACAACTGCCAGTTCAACCTTGGACTTTCGCCACCTTTGATATTAATCCTTGTAGCCAAGGGTTATTGTTCTGAACAACTTGTATAATCCTCCATATTCTGCTTTAAAAACTTCTCACTGCCACAGATGCCTTGAATACGCACTGAGTTTCCTATGGAAGTTATATTCCCATTGCAATATCTATTCTTGAATGAATTTGCTTTGAAAAGACTCTGTTAGCTTGACCTACTATACAAAAAGATTTTCTCTTTTAAATACTTCAACAGATCTTTTCAATAAAGCCTTACAATGGCTTCCAAACACTCAAGAATATCACACATCCCATTGGTCCTTTGCTGCCCTTGAGATTCCCTGCCCCCATACTTTGAGTTCTGCTTCTGTTGGGGTCCAGGTTTCTCTGGCTTGGTGTACACTCATCTTCCTGTATTTATTTTCATTGCTCATCTCTATTTCATTTTTTTCTTCTTCTTTTGCAATGCTAGGGATCAAACCCAGGACCTTGTGCATACTAGGCAAGAACTCTAGTCCACCCTATTTGTTCTTGTCTGCCCAGCTCCTTCTAATCCATTACCTTCTAATTTTTGTTGCATGGATGCTATGTATCTCTTTGAGGGTGTTAGTTAACATTTGTGGAATTTTATTCTGTTCCTTGCATTGATTACTTCCCCTCCTATTTTTTCTGATTATCTTAGTCATCAAATACTTATAGAGTTCCTTTAGTGTGCCAAGCATTATTCTTCATGTTGGGGATACATATTGTGCTAAACAAAGTAAAGTTCCCTGCACTTAAAAATATTATATTCTAGCTGGGCGCAGTGGTGCATGCCTGTAATCCCAGCACTTTGGGAGGCTGAGACAGGAGAATCACAAGTTCAAAGCCACCCTCAGCAACAGCAAGGCATTAAGCAACTCAGTGAGACCCTGTCTCTATATAAAACACAAAATAGGGCTGGGATGTGGCTTAGTGCTTGAGTGCCTTTGAATTCAATCCCTGGTACCAATATATATATATATATATATATATATATATATATATATAATATTCTAGCAAGGGAAGATAGCAAACAAATGAATTTTATTATGGCTATGAGTAAAAATAAAGCAGAATGAGTGGACTGTTTTGGTAAGGTGCTCAAGGAAGACATCTCTGTCTGAGTTGTCTTGAGGTTCTAGCAGGAAAGTGCAGCTAATAGTATGCCCTTGACCAAAGAATGGTCCTCCTCTACTGGAGAAGGTCATCCTCTTGGATGGAGCATGGAGCTTTAGGAGGGATGCACATGGAGCAGTGAGGAAGGAAGGGGACACTTGCTTAGCCAGCCAGATCAGCAGAATCAACCCTGGTGATCAATGGGTAACAGATGTCACAGCCAGATTGCCCTCACATCCTGTCTTTTCTTTATTCCCTTGTCTGCTCCTTGGGCTGGGATGATTCAAAGGCTATGTTCAGCTGGGTCTGTGGACTAGAGCACCTGTACATAGCTGCTTCACATGGCTTGGGCTTCCTCACAGCATGGCAGCTGGGATTCAAGAATGTTCTGAGGACAAGTTTTCCAAGAACCAAGGAAGAAATGGTAGGACTTCTATGGGTTATAGGGAAGTTATTAAGGCTGACCCAGATTCAAGTGGGGAGGAAATGAACTACATTTTGGGGGCGGGTACTGGGGATTGAACCAGGGGTGCTTTACTACTGAGCTGCATACCCAGCTCTTTTTGTGTTTTTATTTTAAGACAGGGTCTCACTAGGTTGCTGAGGCTGGCCTCAAAATCAAAATCCTCCTGCCTCAGTCTCCCAAGTTGCTGGGAATGCAGGCATGTCCCACTACGCCCAGCCTGGACAACATTTTTTGACGAGATAGTTATCAAAGTCACATTGCAGAAAACATGAATGGGCAAAAGTGCTTTGGCTATCTTTGGAAAACACCATCTGTCTTAGTTTGTAACTTCCTTCATTTTGTTACATTGGTATTTTTCATCTACTTTGTCTTTAAACATTGTTTGGAGTTGAGTGTCTCTGGCTGTTCCTTCTTTTTGTCCTTAGGAGTTAATACCCTTTTTTTTTTTTTTGGGTACTGGAGATTGAACTCAGTGGCACTCAACCACTGAGTTACATCCCCAGCCCTATTTTGTGTTTTATGTAGAGACAGGGTCTCACTGAGTTGCTTAATGCCCCGCCGTTGCTGAAGGTGGCTTTGGATTTGCGATTCTCCTGTGTCAACTTCCCTAAATTCTGGGATTACAGGCTTGTGCCACTGTGCCCGGTTTACCCTTTTATTATTCTTTCACAGCCTCCTTGGGTTTGAGGAGGAGAAGGAATTAAGTGTGTGCCATCCTTGGCTATATTTTGGGGATAGTCCAGATGAATGGTCTTGGATAATCTACAGTGCAAAGTTGTTGAAAATTGGGTATAGGAACAATAACAGAGCTTAGAAACGCCTGAAGTAAAATATTTTTTCTTCTCTCTACCCTCTTTGGTTTTAGTTTACATCTGAAGAAATTAAGACACATAGAGGTTATAAAACATCACCCAGCTAGCTGTAGAACAGAAAATGCATTTGCACTTAAATTTGTGTTTTATAAATCTCTGGATTATATTTTTTAAAAAATCCATCAAGCAACAATTTTTTTTTTTTTAAATTCCAAGAACAAGAATAACAACTACAAAAAACCATTGGGGGAAAAAAGCAAAACAAAACCTACTCAGAGGTCAAAGAAATTTGGAAGATGCTGAGTTAAGTAGTTAAAATACTTTCTGTACTGCAATTCTTAAATATGCTGAAGTGCAGTTTGATTCTCCATGGAAGGAGAAATGAAAGATGTGCTTGCGAGGCAAGGGGGGGGTTGATTTTCCCAACTCCCATGACCACTTTTGCACGGTGACTCATGTAGACCATAATTATTTAAATATGTTCACAGTGGCTCTCAGAGTGACCTGGTCCTGCTTCCCTTCCTCATCTTGTAATTGTTTCACCAACAGAGAGATGCATAGCATGGAGGGGTGTTCAGTACTTTTTTTTTTTTTTAAATGATCAAAGAGGTTTGCATACTTAATACCTGCTGTTTTTATGTACTTCTGCTTGGTAACCAGACAGGCTCATTTAAGTAAGCAATTTAAAAGCCTTTCATTCATGCCTTTGAGGCTTAACGAAGAAGATTCTTCAAAACTGGATTAGTTTTTTCAGGATTCCTACTTTCACTGCTCATTGACAAAACTGTTTTGTTAAAGGTTACTGGACTCTAACCTGTGACTCATCTATTTTCCATCTTTTGACGGATCATTCATGGTAATTTCACTTTTGGCCACCAGATGGCAGAGCACTGCCATGCTTCCATCCTTGGACTTGGTCTGAGGTGACCTGAGCTCTGGCTGTAGAAGAGTAGCTATAGAGTGGGCCTTTGGGAAAGCAGTTGTGTTTTTGGAACATGTGGACATTAGTTTCTCTCTATCTTGTTTTAATGATTCCTGGATTTAGTTCTGACTATGTTGATACTTAGGATAGTATAATTAAGCCACAGACAAGACTTTTATAGAAAATGCTTTTTCTAAAAAAAAAATTTAAATTTGTTTTAATTAGTTATATATGACAGTAGAATGCACCTTGAAATATCATATATAATGGAGTATGATTTTTCATTCTTCTGGTTATACATGATGTACAATTCTTTTTTAAAATAATAACTAAATAGTGGCTGGCATTTGTTATTTTAGGGTCAGTTTTAGTGAAGATATTTGTCAAATTTTACAACTCTTTCAATTCCGGATGCTCATTTTGGATACTATGCTAAGTTCTGAAACACCAGAAGACACCTGTGTTAGGGTACCAGCCAGCCATACACTGACACACCTCATGCAGCCAGGAGATCTTTATTCACGGGGTGGGCGCCCAGGAGGAAGAAGGAGGAAAAGGGCAGAAGGGACATGGGGCATGGAATTTATAGGGCCCGCTACAAAACGCGTGGCAAGCTATGGATTGGTCACTTCAAAACTGGTGGGATAGATAAGCGGTGGTGGTCTTCTTTGATGTAGTAACCTGAGCGGCCAGGCTTTGTTCTCCCTGGTGGAAGATTTGGGAGAGGAACCGCCTGGGGCAGGGGCTGCTTTAGGGTTTTAGGGAAGGGATGCTAAAACTGAGTACAAAAGGGCTGTTCTTTACCTTACAGCCTGTACTTTTATTTGGATCTCAAGAACAAGGTTATTACTAAGGATCTGTGTGGATGGGGAATAGGTTCAGCTTTTCTTTTCTTTTTTGGGGTGGGTATAGCGATTGAACTCAGGGGCACCTGACCACTGAACCACATCGCCAGCCCTATTTTGTATTTTATTTAGACACAAGGTCTCACTGTGTTCCTTAGCACCTCGATTTTGCTGAGGCTGGTTTTTTGTTTTGTTTTGTTTTGTTTTTTGGTACTAGGGATTGAACTCAGGGGCACTCGACCACTGAGCCACAATCCCCAGCCCTATTTTGTGTTTTATGTAGAGACAGGGTCTCACTGAGTTGCTTAGCGCCTCGCCATTGCTGAGGCTGGCTTTGAACTCGCGATTCTCCTCTCTCAGCCTCCCTAAGTGCTGGGATTACAAGCGTGAGTCCGGCTTGAGGCTGGTTTTGAACTCGCGATCCTCCTACCTCAGCCTACCAAGCCGCTGGGATTACAGGCGTGTGCCACAGCACCTGGCTAGTTTCAGCTTTTCTAATCAAGACAAGCTTATCTTTATCAAAGGAGATGAGCCTGAAGATGGAAATAAGATTCATGGGAGCTCCCCTGAGGAAAGGGAGAGGTGCTGGCATAGGAAACGGGAGTCTTCCCCTGAGGAGGCAGGGAACTCCAGAGACACCTAGAACCTTTTGAAATGAGAAAAAGTCAAATAATATATCTGTATCTGGTTTGCAAGACATTCATCTGAAACTCGTTCTTAAGGACTGGAAATGGAAGGAAGAGGGAAATTGAAAGGAAACTTCATTTCCTTTCCTTACTGCCTCTAGCCTTTTGCCCAGCACAGAGGGTAGGGTCCTCTTTCTCTCTCCGTCCACATCTGGAGAGTCTGGTACACTCTCCTACATTAAATGCTCTGTCATGCCGCTGGAAGGTGGAAGATGAGATGAGCGGCCACTGGCTATCTCATGCCAGGTCCCATCTTAATCTCTAATTGCCCAGGAGGAGGAATCAACACGTAAGAAGCCCTGGCCTGACCTCTTAGAGGCAGGCCCTAGGCAATGCAGATTCCTGGAGAGAACAGGACAGCCAGGGTCATGCATGCTGCAATTCGTCTATGTCAGCATAGGTTCCTCATCTGCTCCTTCTGGTGGCCAGAACTGGTGCTTCCCTGCCAGGATGGTGCTCAGAGAGCCAGCTGCTCCCTCCTGTATCCAACCTGCCCTGGCTACTTCTCTTCAGCTTACTCGACTCGATTCACCAGGAAGGCTCTGGAAGTCAATGCATCCTCTTTCCGGAAATCTTGAAGTTTCCATTATTCCTGGGGCAATGAAGAAGTCACCTCCCATGTCCAGGGCTGCACCAGAGTGTGTTCTCACCAGGAAGGCAGCAGTCAGGGGCCAAGGGCTCATGAGGGTGTCTCATTTAGTCTGAGCTGTGAATTAGACATTGGAAGGATGGACGAGATGCCCTTTCCCAATAATTCTAAGTTTCTACTGTGTTTTGAGACCCTTGAATTGTCAAGGCCACGGAAGTGAAAAGCATTAGGATTATTTATTGTCACAATTGCCATCTGTCTGGTTCTGTGCTGACACCCAAGGTCCCTCATCCATCTCTATGAGCATCAAACAGATTACCACTGCTTAAGAAAAGAATTGCTCTCATGAAAGATTCATAAAAAGACACAGCTCCTGGGGACCACCTCCTTGGTATCTAATACCATCGAGGAGACTGACAAAGCAAGTTGTCCTGGAGCACTCGGAGGTGAGGTTGAACTTGAGCATACTTCCTTTGAAAGGTGGGCCTTTTCTTTTCAGAAGAGATTGTCTTGGAGGAGACATGCCGGCTTTGTCTTCTGACACCTTGTGTCGTCCTGCAAGGCACATTGGTTATGCTTCTCCCAACATCAGAGAATGTTTTAAAGCCTGGTTGAAAAGAATCATAATAAAAATCTATAAGCACCAGGCTTTTATGTATTTCACTTTTATTGAATTCCTTTTAGTAGAAAAGCAGCCTATTTTGTGGCATTCAGTACAATGTCCATCCACGGATAGAATGACTGACTGAGAGCCGAGGGGCTGCGGCAGATAAGGGAGAGAACTGGGCCGCGTCAGGTGGAGGTGGAGACGTTATTGCTTTCTGAGGGAAGGCCTCTCCTGCAGCTCTCATTTCCCTTTTGGTTTCCTTTTTGTGTTTGTGTTTTTCTCTAGGTTGGGGTGGCTTCCTGATATAGCCGAAGGGTATCCACTAACTTTTATCTTTTTTATTTTTCAAATCCCCTCAGGTTAATAATCGAATAAATGACAAAAAATGGCACCACATGAATATAGCATCGAGGCAAATTTATGTTAGGCTGCTTTTGGATAAAACCTTCATATTTCCTTGTAGTTTTCCTCAGACATACAAATGTGGGGCAAATTGCAAATGCCTGTTCGCTAGTAACTTATTTGAAGTTGTACTTGCTGTCCTCTCTCAGTGGAGGTTTTATACCAGTTGCTTTGTCTTCTAGTAACTGACTTTAAGTTGCTCATTCTCTTCTTTTCTAGCATGTTCTCCACTATGGCTGTCAAGGTGCTGGGAGGTGCTCTCCTGCTCCATGTGGTGCTGGTGATCAGTGGTAACTGAGTCACAGTATCAGTCAATGTGCAGTTGTACATCCATCCAGGCCAGGCCAGGGCTGTGTGCCTCATCCCACCACAGAGGAGCAGGAGCAAGTGATGGGGTAGTTGGGGTGGGCCAGGATCACTGCATGCCTGCAGGATCTCCATGAGTCCCCTGAAGTTCCCAACCCTGAGTGTGCTGATCCTATTTTATCTTCTTTTCCATGTCTGGTTTTCTGCCTGTGAGTTCTCCCAGGCTAGTCTGTCTGTTTGGGGCAATGGCTCCCACAGAATGTGTTCTCACTCTGAGAGGAAGTGGGTCAGCCTAGCAACTGGCAGATGGGGGAATGTGGGACAAACCTGCCAGCTAGTGATTCTGGATCTGTTCTCAGTTGGCCTGACTTGAATAGCCCATTTTACAGATGGAGAAACAAAGTCAGGACTTTCTTTGAGGTCATAGAATTTACACTTTTTTTTTTGTACCAGGGATTCAACACAGGGTGTTTAACCACTGAGCCATATCCCCAGCTCTTTTTATTATTTTTTAAAATTTTGAGACAGGGTCTTGCTTAGTTGCTGAGACTGGCCTTGAACTTGTGATCCGCCTGCCTTAGTCTCCCAAGTTGCTTGGATTACAGCTGTGTGCCACAGCACCCACTATTTTTGTTTTTTTAAATATTGGATCTAGAACCCAGGGGTGTCTTATCACTGAGCTACATCCCCAGTCCTTTTTACTTATTTATTTTTAGTTTGAGACAGAGTCTGGCTAAGTTTCTGAGGGTCTCACTAAATGGCTGAGGCTGGCCTCAAGTTCATGATCCTCATGTCTCAGCCTCTGGAGTGGCTGGGATTTCAGGGGTACACCATCATGCTGGCTGAGTTTTTGCATCTTTATAACAGAGCTTGGGCTTGCCTCAGTATCACACCTGAGGGGACTCCGGAAAGTGTGGTGAAGTGCGTCTTTCCCAGTGACAGAGCTTTATATCCTTGGTTGCTCTTGGGCAAGAGTTTGCCTGTTTTGTGCCTGGGGCCCTACCAGGGCTGACTTCTGGCTCCCCGCAGAAAGGGTGGGCTGGTTATGGTCATGACCATGGGTGTCTGCAGTTTTTCACCCCTCAGCCAGAGGGCCCTATAGCAATGTGAAGGTGTCGGTGTGCTCAGCTTTGCGGGCCTGGACTCTGTTCTTCACTCTCAGAATGATGCATGTCAAACAGTCTCTCTGGGATCTCCCTAAATTTGATATTTTGGTACAACCTGTTTCTACTGCTGAAAAAAATACACGTCTTCTACATTAGTTCATTATCATTTAGGGAATTGCGTGTTCTCAATTATCCTGACAACTCAGAAGCTCATAGCCCTAGATTTTCTGTTTAAATCTCCATCTAGATTAAAAAAAAAATTTCTGCAGCATGTCGATACAATAGCTCCTTTGTCTTTCTCCTTCCCTGCACCTTGTAAGTTTTCAGGATGCAGTGTTATCTTTCCCACCAGAACTAGAATTTGTTCAAATAGGCCCCACTGGACTCTTCACTTTGCCTAGGACGACCTCCAGCCCTTTTCAGTGAAAGATGATACAATGAATGGCAGAGAGAGACCAAGGCCAAGGAGTGTGACTTTTTGACTCTTTAAGTTTTGATTTAAATGAACGCCATAGACGTCAAATCCTTTACCCCCCAGGATGAAAAAATATTGCTTAAAATACTCTTTAACTAGGGCCAAAATATGATTTAACTGTTTCATCAGTAGGATGAAATTATACATTAAATAAGATATTAAGACATTCATCTCTGTGCAGTAAAGCAGGCAAGAGTCTTACACACATTTTCTAATGCCCTTAGAGAGGAGGTGGAAGCTTCTCGGAGAATGAAGTTCATCTGAGGTCATCTGATAAAGACAGCCTTATCTAGCGGCTGTGGTGGATTACCAGGATAGTCCTGCATGTGGATTGACCTTGGCCAAAAGGAAGTCAGCAAACACATGTGACACAACCGGAAGCTTGAAAAGGGCTTGCTCTTTCTTGCTCCCCTGCCACCATCTTGAGAACAAGTCTGGGTCAGAGGGGAGGGACACAGGTTGCACAGCTGAGCTGTTCCCATTGAGCAGGTCTAAATGAGCTGATTTCCAGTTGGACTCCAAATGCGTAAGTGAATCCCAATGAGATTTGTGAATCTTGTAGGTGTGTAAGAAGTGTTTGTTTGTTGTTTATCTCCAAGTTTTTGTGGCCCCTTATTTTGTGGTATGTGGTCATATCATGGGATGAATGCTGATAGCCCTCCCTCATATTCATGTGTAAAATCTTAACCTCCAATGTGATGGTATTTGGAGGTGAAATCTTGGAGGTAATCATAGTTGGAGGTGAAATCTTGGAGGTAATCAAGGTCAAGCGGGTGGGCCCTGGTCTGGTGGGATTAGTGTCATTAGAGGAGAGATTTGGGAGAGCTCCCTTTCTCTAACATCAGTAGAGGCCATGTGAGTACACAGGGATAAACTGACTACAAGTAAGGAAACCTCACCAGAAACCAACCATGCTGACAGCCTGACCATGGACTTCCAGACTCCAGAATTGTGAAAAATAAATTTTCATGGATTAAGCCTCTCGTTCTGTTGTGTTTTGTTACAGCAGCCTGAGCAGACTGACCCGGGTGGCAGTAGAGAACTCATGAGTGGCTGAGTGGAGAAGGCCCCAGACAACTCACTGGAGTTTGTGCTTTTTCCACATTTTATGTACCTCCTTTAGCCCTTTTTATGAATGCACGTATGAAAGTTGGCAAAGTATCTCTTCTTCCATGTTCTTCACTGGGTTCTCTTATATCAGGGACGTCAGAATCTATAGATCATGCACTGCGAACTTTTATGAGGTACTCTTTCAGTGCCCTGAAGCAGCACCTAGAAGTCTCTAGTCATTGCCCCAAATCTGAAGGCCTAACTCCTCCATCTTGCCTTTCAGATTAGAGTCACTCTCAGCTGCCATCACCTTGGATTATAGGAACAACTGGTCTGATAGATGAACATTTTGTGAGGAGTCAAAACTATCCCCACCCAGGCAGGAGCCACTTTCTTATTCCTAACAAGGCCCCACCTGTCCATCCTGAGATAATGATCATTCAGACCATGGCCTGACCAAGATCACCAGTGTGCAAGCCCCTGACCCTTGCCGTATGATCTCAAGGGTGTTGTTAGTTCCTCAGAGAGACAAACTTTCAGTCACAAGGCTGCTGCTTTTCTCCCCAGTGTGGCCACATTGAAAATAAATTCCTTTCCTGTCTTTACGACTATTTGTCTCCTCAGCTGATCTTTTGGGATGGTGGCTGGACGTGGTTCACCAGAACCTGCAGAGTTAGGCCTCTGGTCTGGGACTTCGGATCTGCCCCCTCCGTGTTCATGGGCTCCGAGCCGAGGCTGGCTAGCTCACATCAGCCTGGGCTTTCTACTTTCTGACGACCCCTCTCATTGTTGGATGTAACACACTCTCCCAAACTTCTGCACGTCTCACTTTCAACTCAGGACAATTTTTTTTCTCTTTTCTTTGCCCATTTAAAATGAGCTTGACAGAAAGGGAAGAGTGTGAGATGTAGTCATAGTACAGGTTGAGTGTCATACAATCTGAAATACTTAGGATCAGAAGGACTTCAGATTTTGGATTTTTTTTTTTTTTCAGTTTTGGGAATATTCACATACACTTTACTAGTTGTGCATCCTAGCCCAAACATCCCCATTCCTAAATGCTACAAAACATGTCTCTTTTGTACTCAAAAACTTTGAGATTTGGGGGCATTTCAAAATTTGAATTTTTGTATTTTCTGACTTCTTTCTCTAGTAGGTAGATACACTTTTTAGAGCAATTTTGTTTAAACAGAACTAAAACTAATGCTAGAGACTGGTAATAATTTGATAGAAACTGGTTAAGATGATCAGAACAAAGGACTTCCTGAGTAGCTAACTTTACATTTCAGGCATTGGGCTGGAGGTATAGCTTAGTGGTAGAGTATTTGCCTAGCAGTGTGGAACCATGGGTTTGATCTCCAGCACCGCAAAAACAAACAATAAAAATTTTGTCACCACATTATTTTTAGTGTTATAGGCTTAGGATTCACAAAAAGGAACAAGAGGATATGGTCCCTGAATTCTGACAAGAAAACTTACCCTATTGCTCAGAAAATACTAACCCTATTTACAACCAATTTGAAAAAAATTAAATTTCATCTTGTACTATTAAAATTATGCATATAGGGCTGGGGATGTAGCTCAGTGTTAGAAAACTTGCCTAGTGTATGTGAGGTCCTGAGTTTTATCCACAGCACGACAGCAAAAAAGATAATGCATAAAAATTCATACAATTAGGGAATTATGTAATTATATTTGTTTCATTATTCAATGTATTTTAAATGATGATACCTAAAAAAATATATATTTTAAAAATATTAAAATGTAGTGAATGGAATTGAAGAGAAAGGGGATTAAATAGTATGCGCACAGTGTCCAAGGCCACTTGAGATTTTGTATTGGGGGTGTAGCTGGAAGGCCAGGGTGACCAATTCCAGAATACCAGAAAGGATAAGTGGAGGGTCAAAAGCTTGTTATTATTATCTCTGAAATATATTTATGCCACTCTTACCCCAAAAGGATTCAAGATGGTTTATTTTATTTTTTCTTTGGATTTTGCAGAAATGGTGCCCCCAAAGAAGCAAATGGTTAAAAATAAAGGTGAGGTTTGGACACCATAAAGGGCATTTGGGTGCATTCGGCGTACATGGGTGATCCTGAGCCATTCTGTGCTGTTCAGACTCTCAGATCAAAGGGCTTTCATCTACCCCAGTCCTTTAATCGCCTCCACCTCCCACCATCAAGGGGGAAGGGGCTGGACCTTCCCCAGACAGGGTGGGAAGGGGTCTCCTGGAAGCAATAGAAAAATGTCAACAGAAAACCCTTTCATGCATTCAGCCCACTTGAGTAACAACTGCTGGGCTCCACCATCGATGAACCTGACCTTAGACACAGGAGCAGAGCAGCAGCTGTCCAAGCAGGAGCATCTAAGCCTCTCCGTGAAATTTGTGCATCTCCTCAAACATAAGAAACAAGACAATGATTTAGTCACACAGGGAACCCATTAGGCTTGGCAATTTAATTTCTACTTCCTTGAGATCTTTTCTTGAGGGGTTGGGGGCAGGAGTGTCCTCCTACTTGGCGAAATAGATCTGATTAGATTCCCCAGGGATTCCTGACTTTGGGCGATTTTAAGAATGTGACTCTTTCTTTCTTTCTTTCTTTTTTTAATGTCAGTCCTGTCTGAAAAGAAAATAGGTTATGAGCTTTGATCACTTATCATTTCAGATTAACATTGCAGTGCTTGAGGTTGGAGATCTGTCAAATGGGGCAGCAGAAAATATGGTTATCTCCGAACAGGGGAAGTGCAGATTAACAAATTTCATATTCAATAATACTTATTGAGCGTTTGCTTTGCTAAACTGAAAATTCTCCATTCCGAGTCAGTGAGTGTTCAAAGCTTCACAGAATAAAT
This sequence comes from Geosciurus inauris, assembly GCA_004024805.1. Classification (NCBI taxonomy): domain Eukaryota; kingdom Metazoa; phylum Chordata; class Mammalia; order Rodentia; family Sciuridae; genus Geosciurus; species Geosciurus inauris. The sequence goes on from PVHX01005801.1 coordinate 103,402, forward strand.
CTGTATTAAATGAAAAATAAATCAATTGTCATGGTCGTATAGCCCAGAAAATTTGCAGCCGAAGTAAGACAGAGAAAAGTGACCCCCACCTTCCTCTTTCCCTCTTGCCCCACCCTACCCCCATCACTTCACACCTATCAGCAAATCTCCTGGCTACAGAAAAGTCATTCCGCCCAGGATTATGTGGATTCATATGAAAACCATGGTAAAAGTGCCTGCTTAGCTTGTTTTATCAGGCGGGCTTCTGATGCTGGGTGCTAGAATCAGAGGTTCCCTTGCTCATCCAGCCACTGCCTGAACTGCCTCTCTTGCCCAAATCTCAGTCATATACTTAGAAACACAGGACAATCAAACAATAGTCTTTATTTTTTCAAGTGCTTTAAGTAATTCCATTTAAAATTTAAAAGAAGAGGTCACAGGGAATTCTTGACAGCACCAATCTCATCCGCATTTCAAAGGGGAAAAAGATGATTTCCTATTCTACTGTTGGGAGGGCATTTTATTTTCATAACCAAAGCAAAAAAATTGTCTTACTGAAGAACTAAAGGATTTTGTTACCAAGGGTCACAAGGTGTAGGAAGCAGGACATTGACTTAAGGGCTGGACAGGCTGCCTATGACCAAGAATGACAACACAGGTAAATACAGTTTTGTTTTGTTTTTTCCAGTTTTCCCAGTGTATCTTTAGATGTTCTGCTCTCTGGGTGCCCTGCTAGCTCTATAGTTATATAAATGGCACTGTTTCCATATTCAATAGCTGAATGGTAGCTAATTCTATCAGGAAGTTGGCGCTAGTCTTAGTCTGTTTTCTGTTGCTGTAAGACAATACCCCAAATTGGATAATTTATAAAGAACAGAAGTTTACGTCATTCATGGTTCAGGAGGTTGGGAAGTCCAAAGATGTGGAGCAGTTTCAGGTGAAGGCGTTTGCATAGTTATAACATGGTAGAAAAGCAGAAGAACAAGTGGGTGCTTGTGGAAGAGACAAAACAGATGACAACCTGCTCTTTTAATAACTAATCCAGGCAAGAAAGGCCTTAATCCTTCTTAAGGATTTCAACATGAGTTCTAGGGAGAGCAAATGATACTCAAACTCGAGCTGAGCCAGTTGAGGTTTCTGTTGGGGAGCTGAGTACTGCATAGACCTCAAAGCTCCAGATAGTTTCTTTTATGGATCCTTTTTAGGGGGTATCTGGAAGAATGTTTCAATGTCACAGAATTTGAGGGTTTTCCTCTCTGAGTCTTAGCATCTTCCTTTTGAAATTCATGGATCCTGCAAGACTTCACTAACTTCGGGTCATAGGATAGTCTTTGGACTAGAAGAATTGAGCCTGAAAATCTTAATTCTTATTTGATCTATCTACCTACCTACCTACCTACCTAGGTATGTATTTTTTCGGTGCTGGGGATTGAACCCTGTGCCTTGTGCATGTTAGTTAAGTACTCTACCACTGAGCCATATCCCCAGCCCTTAATTCTCATTTTGACATCATGACTTTGTGTTTCAGTCAACTTTTTCATTGCTGTGACCAAAGGCTTGACTAGAATAATTAGAGGTGGAAAAGTTGATTTTGGGGCTCACAGTTTCAGAGAGGTCTCTATCTATCAAAGGCTGGCTCCATTCCTTGGGACTCAAGATGAGGCAGAATATTAGGCTGGAAGAATGTGGTGAAGGAAAGTAACATAGGACACTCCACTAGGAAGATGAGAGAGAGAGAGAGAGAGAGAGAGAGAGAGAGAGGAGAGAGGAGAGAGAGAGAGAGAAGAAGAAGAAGAAGGAGGAGGAGGACGAGGAGGAGGAGGAGGAGAGGGAGGGAGAGAGGGAGAAGGGGGGGGCAGGGAGAGCAGAGGAGAGGACAGGAGAGGAGAAAAGAGGAGAGGAGAGAGGACAGGCTAAGTTCAGTTCACAAAATATACACCCCAAAGGCATGCCCCGGCCCTAACCTAACCTACCTGTCTATAGTCACAATCAGTTAATCCCTATCGGGGGATTAACACACTGATTAGGTTAAGGCTCACATAACCCAATTATTTCACCTCTAAACTTTTTTGCATCATCCCACACATAAGCTTTTGTGGGACAACCAATATTGAAATTGTAACACTGTATTTTTCAAACCAAATCAGTAGGGAAACAAGAATTGTCCCAACACATTGAGGGGAGTTTTGGGGGAGAAATGAGTTTCTTTTTTCTGTTATTTGCCAATGCTGGCTCCAGCAAGACAACCTAATATTGTAACATGAAGTGCTGAGGACACTCTCATATAAAGAGAGGCACATAAAGCTGGGCGTGGTGGCTCAAGCCTGTAATCCCAGCACTTTGGGAGGCTGAGACAGGAGAATCGTGAGTTCAAAACCAGGCTCAGCAACCATGAGGTGCTAAGCAACTCAGTGAGACCCTGTCTCTACATAAAACACAAAATGGGGCTGGTGATGTGGCTCAGTGGTTGAGTGCCCCTGAGTTCAATCCCTGGTACCAAAAAAAAGAGAGGCACATAAACTCCAGAACTTACCTCTGAAAGACACAGATTTTGTCTGGCATTAACAGGTCCAGTAGAAACTCTTGAATTAATTTTATAGGTAACAGTGACTAGTGAGTAGTTAGTTAAACAGAAAAGCTGGTTAAAGGGGGAAGAGCATAAAAAATACTACATGCATACCATAAACATATGTTGTAACTTAAAACATGTCCCATATTTCATGGATGACAAGATGTGCATTTTTAAAATATTTACATTAACATCTCTGAAATTGACATTGTTTTGTAATCACTGTCTGCCAGGCAAAATTCAAGATGTACTTGTTATTGCCAATGTGGGCATTTTAGTTTGCTCTCTTGGTGGCAGGACTGGGCAACTGTTAATACTCATATTTTTTTTTCCCTGGGGCTGTGGCTCAAACCCAGTGTCTCACATATGGTAGGCAAGTGCTTTACTACTGAGCTACATCCCTAGCCCCTAAATCCTCAGTGTTTGAAGCCACAAACCCTTAAAGGATTCTTTGTGGAAGAAGTATGAGTCCTGGCTGTCTTTAGAAAACATTCCCTTGACACTTTCCAGTACTATCAAGAAAAAGGCAGCGTCAAAACTTGCTGAAAGAGTGTCAGGGGCAGGGGAGACTCTGGGACACAGTTACGGCACACTCTTGAGACACGCTGCCTCGTTATCGCTCTTGATGGTGCAGAGGCTGTGGTGTCGACAGTCGCAGGCTTCCACGACTTTAGAGGGAAAATTATGTATGAATTGGACTCCACATGTCAAGGAGTTTTAGAAAACATTAACCTGTGGTGTGTGTGTGTATTTGGCACAGACTGAAAAATAACAAAAATCAATGCTGTCTACATCTAAAATAGTTCTTTCAAGAATTATAAAAATTCCAAGTGGTAAGAAAGCTTTGAGTATAGTTTTGGCAGCATTTTTCTTTCTTAGTGGTATGTATAAAATAATGCACATCTTTTTTTTTTTATTTTTTTATTTTTTAGTTGTAGGTGGACACAATACCTTTATTGATTTATTTTTATGTGGTGCTGAGGCTCGAACCCAGTGCCTCACGCATGCGAGGCAAGCGCTCTACCACTGAGCCACAATCCCAGCCCAATAATGCACATCTTACAATCAGTGATATCTTGGATTTGATGAAATGCAGTAAGCGTTTTTTCTTTAATCCTTTGATATATGAATAATTTTCTTTGAAAATTATTGATCTTACTGGAAGGGTGCCATTTCCCATTGTCTTTCTGTGTCTTCTATAATAATTTGTAGTTGTAATTTCTTTAAAGTGGAGTAAGACTTAGGTGGATTTCAGAAATATTTAGGAGGTTGGCTGACTCATCTACTGAATGGACATATGAGGAGAAAGAAAGAAGGAAACTTGGATTCTTTCTTGGGTTCCCAGGTTTCGAGTGGCATGAGTTGAATAAAGTTATAATGCTAGAGCCAAATCTGAGCTGCTATCATGAAATACCATGGACCATGGACTGCATAGTTTATGAACAGCAGAAATTTATTTCTCACAGTTCTGGAGTCTGAAATGAAGATGCTGGTAGACTTGGTGTCTGCTGAGGCCTTCTCACTGTGTTCTCACTTCATGGAAGGGCGAGGGATCTCTTTTATAGGGACACTAATCCATTCCTCATGACCTAACCCTTCCTAAAGGCCCCACATCCTAATCCCATCACCTTGGGGGTTAGGATTTCCACATGTGAATTTTGAGGGGACAGAAACATTCAGTCCATTGCACACTTGCTTTTGTAAATACATTTAAATTTTTTTTTTTTAGTTGTCAATGGACCTATATTTAGTTTATTTATTTATATGTGGTGCTGAGACATGAACCCAGTACCTCACACATGCTAGGCAAGCTCTTTACCACTGAGCTAGAACTCCAGCTCTGTAAATACATTTTTATTGGAATGGGCCACATATTCATTTATGTGTCATCTATCACTGCCTTTGCTCTATAACAGCAGAGATGAGTACCAGTGACAGAGACTATATGACCCCAAAGCCTAAAATATTCTCTGGCCTTTTACAGAAAGAGTTTGCCAACCCTTGGACTGGGGGAATGCTAGTGTCCCTGGGTTAGTATAAAGAACATGATAGGGGCTGGGGTTATGGCTCAGCGGTTGAGTGCTTGCCTCGCATACGTGAGGCACTGGGTTCGATCCTCAGCACCACATAAAATAAATAAAGATGTAAAAAAATAATAGCACATCATTAAAAAAAAAAAAAAGAACATGATAGCAGGGCGCGGTGGTGCACGCCTGTAATCCTAGCACTTTGGGAGGCTGAGACAGGAGAATTGTGAGTTCAAAGCCAGCCTCAGCAAAGGCGAGGTTCTAAGCAACTCAGTGAGACCCTGTCTCTATATAAAACACAAAATAGGGCTGAGGATGTGGCTCAGTGGTTGAGTGCCCCTGAGTTCAATCTCTGGCACCAAAA
>PVHX01005802.1:0-108263 GCA_004024805.1 Geosciurus inauris
TGAACAGCACACTTTTACTGACAATGGGTTTAAATCCATATTTCTAATTGCTTTCTTGATAAAAGTTGACTTATTTGGGTAGATCTGATTACAAAGTGGTGTCTTACTCTGAAATATGACTGATGAAAAACTTATTTCTAGCAGTAAAAGAGGTATTATATATTATATTTTCTTAAGCTAGTTATTTTTTATTCAGCTTTATTAAGGTATAATTGACACATAAGAATTTTTTGGAATATATATAGAGAGAGTTTTCTATATATAAGATCACATTGTGTGCAATCTAGGGCAATTTAACTTTTCCTTTCCAACTTGGATGCCTTTCATTTCTTTTGCTTGCCTAATTGCTCTGGTTAAAACTTAATACAAATTTGAGTAACAGTGATGAGACTGTGCATCCTTATCTTGCTCCTTATCTTAGAGGAAAATCTTTTAGCTTTTCATCATATGATGAATTAGCATGAGCATGAAGTTAGCTGTGGGTTTATCATATATTGACTCTATGGTGTGGTGGTGCATTCCTCTCTAATTTGTTGGGAGTTTTTATCATGAAAGGATATTGGATTTTCTCAAATGCTTTTACTGCATCTATTGTGATGATCATGATTTTCATTCTTCATTCATTCAGTTTCTGTCATGTATCTCATTTAATAATTTGGAAATGTTGAAACAAACTTGCATCCCTAGGATAAATCACACTTAGTCATGGTAAAGGATCCTGTTATGTATTGTTCAATTTGATTGGCTAAATTTTGTTGTTGTTGAGAATTTTTGATTCTAAATTTATAACAGATAGTGGCCTGTAATTTTCTTTTTGTTGTTGTTATTGTTGTGTTCTCACATATTATTTACTTCAATCTCTAAAAATGTTCACCATGCAAAGCTGCATTGAAAATATGTAAACTTGTATTATCTCTATACAAAGATAACCACCCTGGTGATATAAAGTGCATTTTTAAATTTTTTATTAATTTTACTTGAAGTCAAAAACACACAACTTGAGATTGGGCCATTACAGCTCCACCCTGGTTATGGTTTGGATGTGAGATGTCCCCCAAAAGCTCACTTGTGAGAAGATGCAAGAAAGTTCAAAGAAGAAATGATTGTGTTTTGAGAGCCGTAATCCAATCAGTGAAATAATCATCTGATGGGAATAATCCAGTGGTAACTGAAGGCAGGTGTGTGTGGCTGGAGGAGGTGTGGCATTGGGGTGTGGCTTTGGGGTATATATTTGTATCTGGCACGGGGAATCTCGATCTGTGCTTCCTCATCATTATGTGAGCTGCTTCCCTCTGCCACACTCTTCTGCCATGATGATGTTCTGCCTCACCTCCAGGCCTGAGGAATGGAGCCAACACTTTATGGACTAAGACCTCTGAAACCGTGAGCTCTCAAATAAACTTTTCCTCCCCTAAAATTATTCTTGGCAGATCTTTTCCTCACAGCAGCGAAAAAGTTGACTAAAACAACCCTCACAAGTGGGTCTAATGCCTTAATAAAATGTTTTTCAGGAGTGGATATGCTTGCTTGTGGGAGGTCTCTCTCTCCCCCTCACCTGTCCTTCCCCCTTTCTCTCCTCTTTCTCTCCCTGTCCTTTTCCCTCTATGCAATGCTGCAACAAGAAAGCTCTCACTAAACTTTTCAGCCTCCATAGCTGGGCATGGTCACGTGCCTATAATCCTAGCAGCTCAGAAGTCTGAGACAGGAGAATAGCGAGTTCAAAGGCAGCCTCAGCAATGGTGAGGTGCTAAGCAACTCAGTGAGAACCTATCTCCAAATAAAATATGAAAATAGGGCTGGGGATATGGCTCAGTGGTGGAGTGCCCCTGAGTTCATTCCCCTGTAACAAAAAAAAAAAAAAAAAAAAAAAGAACTTTCCAGCCTCCAGAACTGTGAGCCCATAAATTTCTCCATAAATATATATATACACAGAGAGAGAGAGAGATAATATATAGAGAGATATATAAATCAGAATTGCACACTTATTTCTATAATTGTGTCCTATGTCTTTCAAATTGGCAACGATATTTCTTTATAAATATATGTATAAATCAGACCTCATTCTATAGGAATACATTTTCATTATATAATGTTAGCATTATTTAAGCTATCTGACTTTTTTCCTTCCCGTAATGATTCCATTTCTGGGGCTTGGTTCAAAAAGCATGTCCTCATTTACATCCTAGAAAACATGCACAAGAAAGACATGAGATAAGAACGTAACAGATAAGACACTTAATGTGGAAAGCAGATTGAAAATTAGCTAAACAAAATTGAGGCAAAAAGACAGTAAGATGGGAGCCAGACGTGGTGGAACACGCCTGTAATCCCAACACTTTGGGAGGCTGAGACAGGAGAATCATGAGTTCAAAGCCAGCCTCAACAAAGGCAAGGCACTAAGCAACTCAGTGAGACCCTGTCTTTACATAAAACACCAAAAAATAGGGCGGGGATGTGGCTCAGTGGTTGAGTACCCCTGAGTTCAATCCCTGGTACCAAAAAAAAAAAAAGATAATAAGCTGGGAATTTTTTTGTATAAATAGGATTTATACTATGTCCACCTTGCAAAAATAAATGTAAGAAATTTACATACACAGAGAAAAAGATATATCCTTTAAATAAAACTAGAGCTAAATTTTGGTGAAGCACCAGGTATGTTTGAAAATAATTTTTGTAACTTACATATGACACTTTAATTTATGAATAAATTAAGAATATAAATTGTTTGAAAAATTTTTAAAAACTTGTAAATTGGGTAGGAAATGGAGATAAAATGATTTGTTAGAGTGCACTAAAAAAACTTGATATCAAATTACATAGTTATTATTATCAAAACAAAAGTCTGTTAAATTGGAGTGATGGAATGGCACTAAACTTGGAACAGGAGCTTGATGTCCTATAATCCTTAGCAGAGTACTTTGTTTCTCAGACTGACTTGTTCTCCTGTAAAATAAACTTGTTCAACTAAACAATGTTTAGTTTCCCTCAGAGGTATTCCCATTGAACCCAAACCCAAGATACTTCAACTGGTTGTACATATTACAAATTTGATGCCTTTTGTATATATCTTAAATATAACCAGGATGTTATAAAAATAACTTTCAAAAACTGAGATGAGCATGTGTATATTAATGAAGCAAATGTGGAAACCTCTTTCTTTACCCCTCCTTTCACTGAAACTTTAAACTCAGCACAAGCAAGGGTCATTTCATTCTTGGGCAATGCTCTTGTCTCCTAAGGGAAGGTCAGTATTCATCATAATACTAGATAGTGCCTCCCCTAAACCTCTGGCCCCATGATTGATTGCTATTGGTGTTTACTAGTTGGGTGCCTAACTACTTGTTATTAAAAACACGCATCTCTATCTCTCTTTTTAATTATTTTCAATCCAGTACCCTTCATAAAGCATAATTCTGAGACACAAATGTTGTCCTTTAAATGAGTTAGGTTATTTGGTTTGTAGTATTCCATCTTTAGCACTTACAAACTAACAAAACCATACTAAGTACTATAAGCCTCACTGAAAAGGCTCATCATTAACACAAATGTATTTTAATTTCAGATAGAACGTAACAGTGAAAGAGGAGAGTTTCAGGGGGGTTTTCCCATCCAGTTGCAAACCGTACCTGTTTTAGCATTATGAATTGATAGAAAAATTTTTTAACAAATTAGAATACATGGATAAATGAAAGAGATCTGGAGAGATAATGCAGAAAGAGCAATGCTAGAGATGGTCAATACTGGGGATAAGATAATACATTCTAATTTGGCAATGTGAAGTTTGGATCAGGGAACTAGTAGCCCACAGAGATATGGGACTGAAGAACAACATTGTTTAAAACAAGGAGAGTGCATAACTACAAAAAATCCAAGTTGATCTTACTCAGCTCCTTAGGCAGACAGGCTGCAGGTAGCATAGGCACAGATTAAATGGAGCTTGGTTCCAGGACTACATAGGCATAAGCTAACAGATGTTTTAGACTGGTTTCTCCGGAGAAATAGAACCAAGTGGACAGAGAGAGGGAGAGAAAGCAAGAGACAGACACTACAGAGAGGAGAGATTATAATAAGAAATTAGCTCATGCAGTTATGAGGACTGTCAAGTTATAAGATCCAATATGCACTGAGTGCTCTAGAGATGCAGAAAAGGAAATTGTGTGGTTTGAGTCTGAATCCAAGGCCTGAGAGCCAGGAGAACTGAAATGGTATAGATACAATCCAAATGCCAGTAAGCTCAAGATGAAGAAAATCTAAATATTTAAGATTTCAGTTAGAATCTGAAGGCACACCCACACACAAAGAAAAAATCGGCATCCCATGTTAAAGATTGTGAGACAAGAGAGAATTTCCTCTTGCCCAACTTTTTAGTTCTATTCAGGCCTTCAAGTGATTGGATGAGACCCATTTACATTACTGAAGGCAATCTGCTTTATTCTATGCAAGAGATGTGTGTGGACTTATTCAAATGTACACAACCAAAAACACCCTCATGGGTATAACCCCCCAAAATGTTGGACCAGATAGCTGGGCATTCTGTGGCCCAGTCAAATTGATACATACAATTGATTAACATAACAGATAAGAAATTTAATATGGAAAGCAGATTGAAAGTTAGCTAAACAAAACTGGGTGTGAGGTGGGGGAGGATAATAAGATGGGGACTGTTTTGTACAAGGGTCTTATGAATAGAGAAAACATCATAGATGATGGGTTATCATCTATATTCACCTCAATAATGTTGAAAAGAGAAATTTTGAGACTGCTTGGCTAATTATTATTTCAAGTCTGATGATTCTAATAATTTAGAAAGGAGTGAAACTGCAGGATTGGAGTGAGGAAGGAAGAAACCAGAAAGAGTAAAATAAGCCTGACACCCAGCCTCCTCTACCCACTCTTTTTCTCCAATCATCACTTAATTCTTTGTCAAAGAGTATCTCCATACTCTTTTACCCGAATGAAACTGAGGAAAAGAACTCTCAGTTTACTGAAATGAAGATATAAGTTAGTGATATGAATGAATATGTTAGTTCTAAAGAGTATTTGTATTTAAAAAGAGGTGCTTCCTAAAGAAAAGGTTTGTGATTATTTAGATCATTTGAAATCCCTTGGGATTTTGTTTTATGTGGAAAGTATTCAACATGCATGAAGTCATCCAGAGATAATCATTTCTTCTACCAAGTGCTTGAACTGATACTGAATGTGAAAAAGTAATGTTTGTGAGGATGTACGAGTAGAACAGGTGATCACAAGTGTTAAAATCTACAGAGCGAAAAATAATCTACCTTTATATCCTTTCTCATTAACAATCTATACTTTCACATCATAGAAATGTGGCAGACATTGCATATTATGACATCTCTCTTAGATGTTAATTTTCTCTGCATATTTATAAATGATTGGTAGATTCCTGCAATCAATATTGAGTTTTTAAATGTTGAGCAATGGATAAATAAGGATACAGCAGTATGACACAAAACTGACAGTGAAAGTGATATACAAGATAATATTAATATCCAATTTTTTTAGCATTATAATGATAGAGACAATCCAGAAGGGTAAAATTTATTTTATTTTTTTCAGCAAGGTAAAATTTAATAGGAAATAATGAAAAGCTTCCAAAATTGTTTTTTTAAAAAATGATATAATCACAGCTTTATATAAGAATGAATATAATATAAGGATTTTAACTTGCCAGAAAATCATATGTGCTACATGAAGACATACCAAGTTCCATATCATTAAGGATTGTTCAAACAGAAGTTTTGTAAGAATGTGGAATTTAATACTTCTAATATCTCATTTGATGCTAAAAATATGATTTCAGTTTTATTATAAAATCTTTTATTTTAAAACAAAAATAGGTTTAATTTTAAATATTGCACATGAGCATTATAAATTTGGGTCTTTATGATTTAAATTCAGAAGAAAAAGATAATTTGCCATTGCTATATTTATATAAGAATAAAAGATAAGATAATGTGGGTTGATATTTAGTGGTAGATACATAGAAGTAGAAAAGAAAAAAATATCTCCCATCACTAGTATCCTGAAAATAAAATTCCAGATTTAGCAGAACCATTTTGAATTTTGATTGGTAGTTTCTGAATTCATTTGTATGTAAGTATCCTATGAGGCTAATAAAAGCTGGTAAGTATATGAAGGAATACCCTGACATCTCCCCCTCTGGAGTGCTTTGCAGTAGAATCAACAACTATATAGCTCTTTCTTATCACCTTGGGAATTTATCTGCCTAAAGGAAAAGGACTAGATTAAATAACCTTGAAAAGTCCCACATACATGTTTTGACTTTTTTTCCTTTCTGATTTATTTCTACAACTCTGTTCTGCAGAACAGCAGAATTTCTTTGCCCAATTTCTACTTTAAGGGGTCACATTATTTTATGTTGTCCCTCACCAGAATAAACCCGTATCCTTTTTCTGCTCAAAAGTCTATATTTTTCTTGAAGCATTTCAAATTTTGTTGTGTTTTTTAAAAATTTTCACTCCAGCATGCAAAGATATATCCTGTTTTCACAGTTTTACACATTTCAAAATATGCCATTATTTTATAATCTATCCTAAAAGAGAAAATGTGAATTCGAATATATATTTACACTTTGACTCACATGTAATGAATTCCTATTACTATTGTGTATTAGATCTTTTGATTCAGCAACTGCAAGGAATGGGCTTTCTCAATTTCTTGAATACTGAATTGCATTACACAAATGAGTATAACAATTGAAAATTATATGGTTTGAGGGCCATTTGAATGATATTTCAAAAGAATAGTGAGGCATCGGTCCACTTAACATTCAGATAACTTCCTGGTATTTTTCTTAAATTCTTATCATGACCTCATCACATATTGATATTTTCCTGCCCTGTTACACACTTGTCAAATACTAACATGTATTTCCCTGGTGCCAAATCTTTCCTGTATTTTCAATATAATCTTTGTTCAGACAGGAAGAAATATAATTTAATCATGTGTGAGGTGAAACAGCTTAAACCAGGTAGCCTACTATCATTCAAGTTGAGACACTGCCCTATAAAATATTCAACAACTGAAAATAGTTAATAAAAGAAAAAAGGGTCTGGCATCTTATCAGATGGTGTCACCAGTGACTAAAAAAGCTTGAAATGAATATGTCCTACCTGATTTAATTTTTTCCTCCTTCATTTTAATTTTGTGCTACATAAAGACCAATATAAAAATAGAATTTTCTACATTTTCTTGACAGATATGTTTAATAGTCTTAGATCTTTAGAATACTCTAAAATGGCAGGATTGGAGTCATTATATTTACTCTGTTTTCAAAGGTTCACAACAGTACCTAAACTCACAGACCCCTGCCAATTCTATTGGTCACTTGCAAATTCAGATGAACAAAAAATTATGTGCCTGAAAGAGGGGCCTTCTTGAAATTGACAGTCCAGTATAATGGAACTGCAATAACATACTCCTCCATATGCTGTCTCTGAACTTACATACATTTAAGCGCGTTAATGAGCTTTCCTTCTTCATACATATCAATCTCTGAGTTCATGGAATCTAATAGCAGGTACAGTACATTATGGATTAGTTTCAGATAGATTAGAGAAAAGGTAGCTGTAGGGCATAGGAAAACATCAACATGAAATAGCCTGAACCAAAGTTTAGGAGTCATTATCAATGCTGAAATAATATAAAACCAGATATGTAAGGTAAGGTAAGGTAATTAACAGAAATCTATTTTATGCTCAGTGCAACAAATGAAAAAATGTTAAGTCTGCAGCAAATTATAAAGAATTAATGATTACTGATAACAAGGCATTCAAGTGTTCTTTGACAATTTGGACTTCAATTTTCCATAAGCACTGTGCATTCCAGCAAAGTATAACAATATTTCCTATGGAACAAAGCAATTTTATATTAATATTATACTTGGAATCATAGATTTTTTCTTTTTTACTAATGTTCCATAGTATTTATTTTGGTAGAAACTAACTTCTATCTTGTCTGCTACAGTGAAAACTGCTTCTTCCCTAGACAGGGACTTTAAAGCAATTAGTGTTATTGGGAGCTCTGGGGCTTAGAGCCCTGGAGACTAGCCACCAACTGTGAGAAGAATGGACCCCTGTAGAGCATATAGATTGTGGAAAATTCTATTTCCACTCACTGAAAGACCTACAAGTCACTTCTTTTCTCCTCCCTTTATCTGTTTTATTTTTTCCCCTTCCTTAAAGATTTGCAGGACTAACCTTTACAAAAGGACATGAATCACCACTTCTGCAGTGATTCACACTCACAGCAGGCATTTTGTAAAATCTGAAATCAGCTAAGATTTGTGCTCTCACTATGTATGATATTATTCTTTCTGTTCACAGTGAAACTGGGGATCAGAGTTGGTATAAGGATGTAGAAAATGTGGAGAGATTTTGCTTTTTTCTAATGTTTTAGTGATTCAGATTGTGTTTAATTTTCCACAATAGAATTTACCTAGAAATTAGCAAGTCAGAATGTAAACTGTGCCATCACAAAAGAACAGAATATTTTTACCTCCTAAACCTGAACTCTGTCTTCTAGTCAAATAGGCGAATGATTGTTGCTATTGTGTAGACATGCATCTTTCTAATGCAGCAGTTGCTGTAGGTCCTGATGGAATACAATTTGCATTCCTATGTATTTCCAGACAGTGAACAAATCTGTAAGATTATGTTGTGTTTTTTTGTCCAATTTTGTTTCCATTGAACAATAAATGAAAGCAGCATTATTTTTTTTTAGAGAAGTCTCTCTCATCTAGCATAACTGGATAATTTAGTTTTCCCAAAGCATGGAATGAAGGTATTGGAATCACTCTTCAGCATAAATACATTTTCAGCAGCAAAAAGTACATCTATTTATGTAGATGTTAGTCTATATATAAAAACTCTTTTTCCTCCTATTTTGAGACTTGCAATAGATATAACAATTAAGTACATCATGTTCTTGACACTTAGGAATAGTTGGAAGCATAATCAGTAATAAGAAAAGCATAACAAAAGAAAAAAACCCTGTCTTTCTTCTACATCTATCAGTCTTGGTTGGTGAAAAAGTGGAGGGGGTGGGGAATCCATAAAATTCAAATTGGAAATGAGTGCTTTCTTTGTTTTCATCCCTCCATGAAGTTCAAAATGTTTAATTTTATTATCTCTTTTACAAATTGTATAACACCTACATATTTCAATGTGTCTTGTCTTTTCCTTGATATTTATTTTTAAACTTTCAATATAATTAATAGAAATATTATCTTTGATCACTTGACCTTATTTTACTTTGTTTATTCCTACTTCCTTTTCCTCTGGCTACTCCTCAGATTCAAATACAGTGAAAATTAAAATGTGGGCTCTCTTCTCTAAAACATATTGATATGTTCTATTTTTGTATTTGAAGAAAGAAAATTCCTCTGTTTGTTTTTCCAATAATGACTAATATGCTAATGATGATATGGAGTATTATGTAAATGCTGAACTTGCTGGAATCCATTGAGAAACTAAAACTCTTATATTTTCTACTCATATAGTCTTATTAGCAGATATCCAAAAGGGTTGAATGAATGAAGAATGCCAACCTTCACTACTACATTTGTCTCAAACATTTTGTTTCTTATTTATTTTCTTTCTTTCCCCAAGGAGATTCTCTTGATGTGTTCCCTAGATGTGAGGTCTCTTGTGTGTGTTCATGTATGTGTTTAGCTCAATCAAGGAATAAGAGAGAATACTCTCTAGGAAAGTTGATATTAAAGTTGACTTGAGCAGAAATACTAGTTCATGAGGTAAATGAGGTAGCATCCCTTTGATTGGATCTTCAAGGTCTGTTTATAGTTCATTTTCCAATGAGAAGAGAGAGACACAGAGAGGTAGATGGTAAAATTATCATACCAGGTTTGGGAGGTATTGATGTATTGGTTTTGCAAGAGTATAAGATGCAGATAAGGTTGTAAGAGAAGGTAAGGTTAAGATTTTAAAAATGCCAGTCACGGTGGCACATGCCTGTAATCCCAGCAATTTGGGAGGCTGAGACAGGAGAATGTTGAGTTCAAAGCCAGCCTCGGTAATGGTGAGATGCTAAGCAACTCAGTGAGACCCTGTCTCTAAATAAAATACCAAAACTGGGACTGAGGATGGGGCTCAGTGGTTGAGTACTCCTGAGTTCAATCCTCGGTACAAAAAAAAAATCCTAAAAGTTTTTATTCACCATGTTGATAATGTGAAAACTATTCTGTTGTGAAGAAGGAAGGAAACTAAATAAGAAAGTGGTAAAGTCAAAAAATAATTGTTATTTGTAGTTCTATTTGACATTTCAGGACCTATTCTCTATCAGAAGACCTTAGTATGTGTAGCTTCTTATGCCTATCATGATTTTTTATACTCACTGTTTACAACTTAACCTCACTATTTGTCCATCTAATTTCACCTTGACTTTCTCTTCCTTGCCCCTGGAGTTACCTCACAGGTTTAGGTCAGTGTCACTGCTATATATGCAGACAGAGCCATGTGCATAATACAACTCATGGTGATATTTTTAATGTTTATTATGTTACATAATACCTTTTATATGCATACTACATATATCCCTAGGCTTATAGTATTGGCTCAATAGTTTGGGTCAATTAATAAGTGAAACTTATGCCATCATAATGTGTGTGTCTACTTTCTCATGAGTTAACATTGTTAGAAGAAAAGGGAAAGGAGAGGAAAACCAGAGGGTGGAAAGGAGAGTGGAGAGGAGACAAGGCAAGATGAAGAGAAACAAGGAAAGCAAGGGAAAAGAAGGAAGGGGAAGGAAGAGGAAAGAAGAAGCCATTCCTTTTTCTTTATAAAAATAATATGGACAACAGGAGTGTCATTGCATAATTGAATAATCCAAACTCAGAAAATCTTGTTTTATTTTTCCTGAAGAAAATATCATATAATTTCCATGTGCTTCAGAATTACTGTCTATAAAATGGGGTTGATAATATTGTTTCTCTGTTTTGCACAGACAGGACAAGGAGATATGACAAAAACAAAATATTTTGATTTCAGAAAAAGTGTTAGTAATTTTGACATAAATCTCACCTGAAAAAGTAGAAGTATGAATTATTTTATTACCAAATGCTATTTGAGGTATGTTAGAAGCCCATGAACCCTGGATTTATTTTCAGTTTGGATTTCGCTTGATTGTTTTCCTTGCTTTGACACATAATTCCAGTGATAAAGTTATCCTGTTTTATACATGTTTTGAGTTCATTATATGTTTTGCTTCTGAAAATGTTCTGGGTAGTATGTCAATTTATTGTGCTTTCTGAGATATTTTTAAATGATAATATTTCTATCATTATTTTCATTTCAGTGAACAAATTGAGTCATCAAATGCAGTTCTTGCTTGGTCAATCAAGACTATTTTTTCATTCAATTTTGTTGTCTACCAAAGTACTTCAGATGTTGTTGTCAAAGATTTTTGTTTTGGTTGTTAGCATTACCAGTTTTATGGTCTTTTAATTTTTGTATTAAGTTTGCTGGAAACACTAAGTTTGCACTCGATTGACTAATATTTATTCTCAGCATTGTGGGAGTTTGGCCCAATGAGGAATAAATAGAATTACAGCACCCTCCATAAATAGTATGCTCAAATTAACTACACAAAAATTAATGATCTTCTTAATTTTTACATATTTACAGGTTATTTAGATGACTGTTTTGGCTTTTAATGTAAGTAAGAAAATTCAACCCCACAAACCACATAGAAAACTCTGAACTAGATTTCATTACCTTTGCAAGGGGAAAGGATAGTCTTCATGTTTAGAATCATTGATCCTATAGATCTGTCTTCATTGAACTTCACACCTAATAGAACAGTCAGTGTTCAATTACCTCTCTGTGAGAACATTAACCAAAACCAAAGAAGTAGCCAAGAGATTTAGAAGTAAAGAAAAGGTCATGTTCTTGTAAATGGAAAGTTCATGATGACTCCCAGCCTCCTCTAGCACTGTACAAAAATTACCAGCTTAAACAATGTAAAAGATCAGATTCCAAGCATGAAGCATTTCCTTGATTTATAGTTGTCACTTTTAATGCAATTTAAAGTATTCAATGATGCCATTCAAAATATAAAATGTAAGTAACAGAATCTTGCTCCTTCTTGAAGCTGTTATTATATCCACTTAAACTCTCTTTCACACACAGGTACACACTCAAATCAAATGCAAATAAAAGATGTGACTTCTAAATTGCCATCCTCCTGCAATTTCGTTTTAGAAGTCCATTCTGTAGTTCACTTAAACAACTTTCTTCAGCAATCAAATCTCTATAGGCAGAGCTTTCTACATGGGCTGAGATGCTATGCTCATAAACACAAGGAGTTTAGAATTATGAGCTATTTTGAGAAATAAAAAAGAAACTTAAAAACATCACATTGTCCCAAATTTGAAGCAGCTTCTATCCTATCATTGGCTGAATGCATTTTTGAAATATACATGCATTTATATGTATATATTTAATAGTTTATAATGAATTTCTAATTATTAGCAATTTAACTTTTGAAAAAACCCACCTGAAAGCAAGCACTGTGACAGTAACTTACAGAGTGAGAAATCATTGACCTAATTATTATGGTTTTGGAAATAAGTTTGTAGAAAGGATACAATCTCCCAGTAACATCAGGAGACATTCCTTTTACAAGTCATGCATGTGTGTGTATGTGCGAGCGAGCATGTGTATATTAAATAAATAAATCTGTCACTAAGAACTATCAGCTTTACTTCCAAAATACACCCCAATTAGTTTTTTTCTCTATCTCTGTGGCAACTCTACTGAATAATATCTCCTTTATCTCTCTTCAAGAAAAAAAAGAACTACTACTCTTGCTGCATAGAGTCCAATTGTCACTAGAGCAGTCAGAGGGATGTTGTTAAGTGAAATGTAAAGCATACCCTGACTATTCTTCAAATTCTCTAATGACTTCTCATTTAATCTTGGAATTAAATTCAGACTCTGGCTCATGACATGGTTTACTGCTACCCTTTCTACATTTATCAAGTTCCATTCTGATCTTCATTTACTATAATCCAGACGAACTATCCTTCTTTCTTATGGGCCTTCAAATACACTGAGATTGTTCAGCCTTCAGGGCTTTTGTGTTCCCATCACTTGTTTGGAAAGAGCTGTTCCCAGGCAGATGACTGTCAAAACAGTGATATAACTTAGGAAAATCTGTCTTTTTAATGGAGAATGATTTTAATAACAATATCTGAACTCCATCAACTTCCAGGGCTGAACAAATTGATGTAATTGCAGAGGAATATATACCTTTCAAATTCCACGCTCCCCTCAAAGCTGTAGGCTCCTTCATTCATTCAGTAAATCCCTGTGAAATATTTATAGTGTGCCAGAATTTTTGTTTTTAAAAAATAGCAATACAGTCTTCAGAGACTGGAGGAGAAATAATTATATAATTGAAAATTTGGGTAGATTTGCTAAGTGCTGTCAAAAGAATGCATGGGAATATTGCAAGTAGGGAATTTCTAAACCCTGAATTAAACAGAAATATCCATCAGGGGAATGTCACATTGAACTGACTGTGTACCTAGAATTTTTACCATGAGACATTTCAGGTATCTGCTGTTCTCCATAAAAACTGTAAAGTTATCTATGTGCCACAGCAAACAAACAATGACTAATGCAGATTTGGTCTAAATTAAATCTTTAATGTTAAATCTTTGGCTAAATATCACTTCTAAAGCTCACAAGGATACCTTTGCAGAAATACACAATGGTTCCCAATCAATGACTTGACAATTTCTATGCCATCAGTATCCTTCCTGGATTCCCAGTGCAAGAAAAATGTTAGTGGATTCATGGAGTCAATGTGGAATGGGTCATTGGTGACACCAGATTGGGTATGGAATTAGGGGAGGATAAGGTCAGTTCATTCAGAGAAGAACTAATGAGCTAATCTAATGAGTTGAAGGCATATATGGAAAAGAGTGCAAAAAAGAAAGAGTGCAAATAATAAAGGAGAGAGGCAAAAGAGAAGCAGAAAAGAAAGAGTGCAAATAATAAAGGAGAGAGGCAAAAGAGAAGCAGAAAAGAAGGCTAGAAGAGGCTTGGGGCTAAGTTGTGCAGGTTTGTATGGATTATGTATAGACACATTCAGGTGGGCAAGGGACACAGCATTCATGTTTAGAAAGAAAGCTAATATTCTTATTTTTTAATAGTCAATCCATTCTATCAAAATGGTAAACTTCTTTAAGGAAGGATAACTTTTCTTTCATCAAACCATAAGAGAAGTTCCAGCCCCTTGCTAGAACTTTCAGAAAATTGTCCTAATCTTAAAGAACATAGGAATAAATTTTGGGGGGCCATTGTTGAGGAATGGCCTGGTGGTATAGGAAAATTAATGCCATTCCTTTTTTCTAGTCTGTCTTTGCAAAGTGAAAGCTTGCAAGACTTCTAAAAATTAACCTTTTCAGATTGATTTTAAAACTGTAATAAATGGAAATACTGAAATGTTTAATCCATGATCTTTGTGTTTTTAAAACTATTCTTATTTTCCTTCATTCCTTTCTCCTTTCCTGTTCTTTTTATTCTTCTTTTCTTTTTCTAGAAGCAATGTTAGCTCATTGCTTCTAGAATCATTATACTATTAGAACCCAAAAAGTAGTCATATTATGTTATCTACTGATTTTAGTGATGATAAAAACTATAGACTTCAATCAACCACTAACAAAATAAACTTTAAAATTAATTTGTATTTGGAAAAGCATAAAAACTTTTTGCTGTCCATAATAATGCTTTATTAGTGAAATGTTTTCTGTGTTAAAGAAAAACAGAAAGGAATCTAGTAAGACTTACTTTGTCACTGCCCGATAAAAATACCTTTAAAAGTTATAATTCAATTCATGAAAAACAGAATGGCAATTCTTTGCACAGTTCAACAGTTAATACATAGGTTACTATAAATAAGGAGTGAATTAAATATCTGGCATAATTATTTTACCTTCTAATTCAATGCACTACCCTTGTTTTATCATACCTGCTATTGGTGAAGGGAGAGAAAGTGATACATGAAAAAATTAAACCAAATTCGAGTACAACTGGCCACTGTCCTCATTATGGCATTGCCCCGTGTTTTCAAGTTGCCTCCTGAGTAGTTGACAACTTTGTGGGTTTGTTCTTAGCAGACTGAGCAGAAGGCTGCAAAACAAACTGTACCTTTGTGATCCCTGGAGAACCCCTGAGAATGATGTAAGGTAGTAACAAAGTATACCTTCAGAGAGCCTCTTCCCCATTCTTTGAAGGGGAGTTCATGTCTTGTCCTTTGCTAAGCAATATGTTGTATTCGATATTTTTCTTCATTTTTAAAATTCACTAAAGGTAGTACCAGGTTTATATTTTTAGAGATAGTAAAGATTAGATGTTGAGTAATCAAGGAAAAATTATAGTAATGAACACAAAAATCCCCCTACTTCCACCCAGTACTGTGCAGAATCTTTTAGTTATTATCTGCCTGGTGATACAAGGAATAAAATGAATTTAAAGAAACAGTAAAAATGCTGGACATGGCTGCATGGCATGTAATCCCAGAGCCTTTAGAGGTTAAATCAGGAGCATCACAAATTTGAGGTCAGTCTGGGCAATTTAGCAAGACTTTGTCTCAAAACAAACAAAAAAATGCAAAAAGGGAAAGGCTAGGAAACAGCTCAGAGATAGATCATTTGCTTACCATATGCAAAGCCTTATCCTCCATACCACAAAAATAAAAAAATGTTTTAAAAAGATGCAAACATTAAAGGGAAACAGCAGCTTTTCTTGTCTTCCAAAAGACGTTGATTAAAAGCATAGATTAGAAATGCAAGTAGAAGCCATCTACATTTTGTGATATTTCAACTTTAACATAAGCAAATCACAAAACTTAAATTTAGGCTGGTGCCATGACAATTGGAAATCTGCCCTCCCAAAAAAAATCCAGAAGAAAGGTACTGATTCTAAAAGGTTAATAGTTCCTTATTAAACAATAAAATGTTCCCCATAGTTCACACACAGTGCTCAGCTTAAATTTAATGTCTTCAAAGGCTGTTAAAGTATGCTTCCTATTTCTTCTTCTGTGGGTAATGAAAAGAAATCTCTAATTCAATGGTATATAAAATTTGGGGACATACAAATAAAAATTATTTCAAATAAGTATCTTCAAAATGTTCATAAATACTTATTTATGTACAAATTAAACTCATTCCTACTAAACCAACACATTACCATGCCATATATATTGTACTAAAATGAAAGTAATTATAATTACCTTTTCTTCTTAGAGATGAGTTAATCAACCCAACTGGGGTTCTTGAATACCATTCTGGGGATCACCACTGTACTATACTAAAAAGTTGATTAGTAGAAAAATATTTCCTAGTATGCACAATAAATTTTATGTTACTATTCTTTAAAAATAAAAGAAATGTATTATGGCAGTGATTTTAGTCTATGCAAAAAAGTTTATTTTTCTCTAGGCTAGTGTGTCTCCAAGTATAGCTGATAATTTCAGTTAGAATCACCTGAATAAAAAAATTGAATTCTGAGTACCTATAAATATCATAAATCAACATTTCACACTAAAGTTTGAAAAAAATCATAGCCAAATTTTTCAGGAGAAAGACTTTTTGTTGAAAGTTTCAGAAAGTTATATATTTAAGTGTAGCTAAATTTGAATCAAAAAACTTAATCAATGAAATCTGATTTCAAATCAGCCCTCTCATTTTTTAAATAATATTTCATTTTACAGATATATCACACTTTATCCATGCACATAATGATAGACATTTGGGCTAATTTTATGTTTCGGTTGTTATGAATAATGATACTTTGAATATTTGGGTTCATCTTTTGGGTTCATCCCAATAGACTCATATATGCATGGAAATCAATTTCATAAATTATCTCTCCTTTTACCTCCCATCCTCCCTCCCCTCTCCCATTCTCCTTCCTCTACTCTACTCAACTTCCTTTCACTCATCTATTAACTTATATTATATTTAATTAGTTCTTTATGTTATCCTATCCTTCTTTACCCCTTTCCTTTATATTGCTCTAGCTTCTACATATGAGAGAACACATTCAACCTTGTACTTTCTGAGTTTGGCTAATTACACTTAGCATGATATTCTCCATTTCTATTCATTTACCAGCTAATGCCATATTTGCATTCTTTTATTTGGCTAAGTAGAACTCCACAATTTCTTAACCATTTATCTATTGATGGGCCTGAGAGTTGATTCCATAATTTAGCCATTGTGAATTGTGCTCCTATAAATATTGAGGTGGCTGGATCTCAGTAATATGCTGATTTTAGATCTTTAGGGAAAATACTCAGGAGTGGGATAGCTGGGTCATATAGTGGTTTCATCCAGTTTTTTGAGGAATCTTCATAAATGGCCATACTACCAAAAGCAATATAGAGATTCAGTGCAATCCCCATCAAAATACCAATGGCATTCTTTATGAAATTAGAATAAACAATCCTTAAGTTCATTAGGAAGAATGAGAGACACAGAATAGCCAAAACAATACTAAGCAAGAAAAATGAGGCAGGAGGCATGACAGTACCCGATCTGAAATTATACTACAAAGGTGTAGTAACAAAATAGCACAGTATTGGCATCAAAATAGATATGAAGACCATTAGAACAGAATAGAAAACACAGAGACATATATATCTATAACTATCTGATATTGGACAAAAGCAACCAAAAATACATCTTAGAGAAAAGACAGCCTTTTAAACAAAAGATGTTGAAGAAACTAGATATTTGTATGTAGAAAAATGAAATTAGACTCCTCTCTCTCAACCTGCACAAAACTTAAATTGAAATGAATTAAAGACTTAGAAATTACACCAGAAACTTTACAAATGTTAAAAGAAAACACAAGGTCAACACTCCATCATATAGGTGGTGCTGGTACCAACTTCCTTAATAAGATCCCTAAAGTGTGAAAAATAAATGCAAGTGCATGAATTAATAAATGGGATGCTGTCAAGTTAAAAAAACTTTTACATAGCAAAGCAAATGATTAAGAGCATGAAGAGAGAACCCACAGAATGGGATAAAATCTTGGCCAGCTACTCCTTTAATCAGGGATTTTTATCCAGAATATACAAAGAACTCAAAAAACTTAGCACACACACACACACACACACACAAACCCAACCAATAAATGGGCAAAAGAACTAAACAGACATTTCTCAAAAGAAGAGGCACAAATGGCCAACAAATATATGAAAGCATGTTCAACATCTCTAGCAATCAGGAAAATGCAAATCAAAACTACACTAAGATTTTATCTCACTCTAGTCAGAATGGCAATGATCAAAAACATGAACAACAAATGCTGGCAAGGTTGTGGGGAGAAGGTACACTTGTATGTTGTTGATAGAACTGCAGATTAGTACAGTCCTCTCATTATAGAATCACAAAAAATAATTAAGGTCATAGTGTAAATATTTAATACATGATTATTATTTTTAAAGGAGATGGCAGTATTATTAAAGAGTTAAAATTTGATTGTCATTTCCTTGGCTTGTGACTCCAGGGTCAAAGATTTTGTGTGTATTAGATCCTATGTGCTCATTGATTATTGTGCTCAAAAATAATTTAGACTCAAAAATTACCAAGAAAGCCAAAAGCATCCTTTCTTGACAAAACATTGAAAATATATGTACTTGAGTTAGGTATGGATATTTTATATTCACCATTTCTTTGGACCCTGATTCATAAATATATATTACTTTAAATGATCTGGATACATAATCATTTTCATCTCTAAGTCCTAAGTTTGCTACATCAGTTAGAAATAAAAACAAATTATAGTGATCAATGTGATTATTTGATCCATATATACCTTATAGAAAGATATGATCAGTTTAATGAACATATTTATCACCTCATCAATTTATCTTCTGTGGTGAAAATATTAAAAAGTCTATTTTAGCCGCCTTGAAATATACATTAATATACTGACGAAGGGACTACCAGAAGTTTAACACCCAATCACTGCTGGAAAGATCAAGATGTAGAAACTGCCTCCAGTGAATCAGCATCTTTTTTGAGTATGTACTGGGATTGAACTCAGTTGAACCCCAGGGGTGGCCCCTGCTAGGTGTGAACCAGCCTCTTCCTCTGCTCACAGGTTCTGGAAATTCTGGGGCAATTATGAGCAGAGCCAAATCTGTCCAACACCTTCGACCTTCATGAAAGTCACCAAGGACTATTTTCTCCTGTAGCAAAGTCTAAAACATGGGAGTAGGAGAGGAATAGCTATTGGAGAATGCAGCAGCAACTTCTGCAGCAGACCCTTCTAGCAATCCAGGGAGACTTCTAATTTGTAAACTCAAAACTTCCAAACCCAAGATGTGCATCTACTGTCTCTGGGATTAAGATCAAGGAAGTATCCTCTAGCTAGGTTCTGAGTATCTACAGAGGTCTGATTTCTGAAATCCAGCAAGTCTGCAGGAAGATTGTACTTCTGGTGAATCATGATGTTTGCCTGAACTCACAGAAGCACTAAATCTGGCTCCCGGTAGGTCTGGGATGAAAGGATCTGAAGATATGCAGACCCTGAACCCATGTCAAACCAAAGCAGGAGCACAGGGTCTGGCCAGAGTAGGAGACTTTCAACTCAGATTTCAGGAGCCTTTGCTGCTTTGGGGAGGGAGAAAGGGTTTCTCTGACACAGCTATCCCAAAAGACCATCCCAAAAGACCAGGCTCCAGTCTTCTCAGGTTTCAGGGTACCATTCCTAACACAGCTGACAGAGGAGAGAGGGAGGTATGAATTAAAAGTGCACAACCTCAAAAAAATTTTAAAAAGAGAAATATACATTAATATAAATGTAGTCACCATGCAACACAACAGATTGCTAAAACTTTTTCATCCAGTCAACTGAAACATTGTACCCTTCAATCAATATCTTCTCTTTCCATGCCTCCCCTAACTAGCCTTTGGCAACCACCTTTCTAACCTCTGTTACTATGAGTTCAACATTTTCCTTTACAGAATTACTTGAATATCATCACTGAATATTATGTTATGTAATTACAATTACCATTTAGTGACTAAAAAAAATGAAAACTAATTTTTTTAAAAAATTTACAAGTTATTTTATAAAACAGTGAGTTGATATAATGTCAGTGAAGCAGATAAAATTCTTACCCAAAAGAAAGTATTGAGATACAGTATTTTGTTTACAGTTTAATTGGAATGCAAAATTATTTTTGTAAGAGAATCATGACTGCTTTTGAAGGAACATCTCTCGGTCCTCTTTGCTATAAGGTGGAATGGTGAGCATTATTGCTAACCCCCCTCGTTTTTCTTATTATATAACTGCCAAGGAACCTGGGTTTGTATTTAGCTGCCAGTATGTAAAGGACTGCACTGCAAGTTCTTCAGAAAGTATCACTTCAACTTGATCCTGATTCAGTACCTATCAAATATTTCTACCTGGGGCAAATGATTGGAAGTCTTTGAAATCTCTCCACTTCCCCAAGTACTCTAATATCTACCTGAGGATTTGGGAGATGTGTTTGCAGACTATTCATATCTCCAGCAATCCTCCTGCTCACCACCACCATGCCTATCGTGGATGTTTTTAAACTAAGTCCTGTCTATGTCTTTATAGTCTTTAGGATAAGAAGATTTGTGGGTCAGATCATTTGTTGCATTGATAATGCTACCTCTTTGAATCTTTTGGAAGAAATCTTGAAACATCTTCCTATCATAGATAGTTACACTTCTTCTGAGAACTTAGTCTCTTTTTGTTTTTACAAAATGGAAATGTGCACAACTGTTTCCCATTTCACTTTGGCTATTAGAATGCTTTGATTCCAATTAATGTTCCAGTGGCAACAAGTAATTATTACCAACATATCATTAACAATGGACTATACCTGCTACATCTAATGCCTATAAATCTAATGTTTCTTTCTCCTTCTATCTACTTTTACTTCATGTTGTAGATTCATCTAACATTTGCTTATACCATTTATCAAATTAGGGAAATGATAGCCAAAAGGATCAAGAAGTATAAAAGCAATTATCCCAATAATCTTTAAAATGCCATAACAATTCTATGCTTATCATAATGAATGTTATCATAAAAATATGTCTGGAGACAAACAAGAAATGTCCAGAGGTTTGGTTGGATGAGACATACTGAGCAAAACAAAATCAACCAAGTGACAATGTTAAATCATTCAATACTTTGTATGCCACAAAAGGAACATTAAATTTATTCTGTGTTTTTATGTTTATTTTTATAAACACTTAGTGTTTATATAAGTGTGATGTGAGCCATGGGAAAGTTTTGAAGAGTTTTCTGACACAACCAGATCATGTTCTAAAGTAATCTGCCTTCTTAATGGAAAATTGTAGTCACCAAGTATAGAACAGCAAATAGATTGCTAAAACTAATTAATAGGATACTGGAAAACAAAAATTAATGCTTAGACTAGAAAGTAATAGTGTAGATTATGAGAAATGATTGACAATAGGATTTATTTTAATTGCCCATGAATTAGATGTGAAGTTTGGAAGAAAGAAGACCAAGTTTATAGCCAGAAGTGAACAAATGAAAGCACATTTACCAAGATGGGGAATCGTGGTGGAGACCAGTTTGTGAAAGGTGCTTGCTTGATGGGGCACATTTGTTGATAAGTTGATTTTGAAATAACATTCAGGCATCTAATATAGTAGTCGTTTGGCTAAATGAGTCTGCAGTTCAGAACTGTGTTACAATAAGATACACTGGCATCTGGATAACATCTGAAGTCATCGGACTGAATGATATGTCTGCAGAGCAGAAACACATTTCAATCACATAAATTTCTTCTGACTATTTAGGAACATTATTATACACTTCTATTTCTTGTTGGTAATAGCAAGGAAAATGTTCTCATTTTCTCTAGGAAAAAGGCAAGCCATGATATGCACACGAGACACATACAACCAACTCCCTTGAATGTTTGTTATAATGTTGAAATATGATGATGTTTTAGGGCCTCTTTTTTCTTTTCATAGAGATGTCCATTTCCTGAAATGACAATTCTGAGAAAGTAAGGAAATGGATGAATGATACAAGCTTTTCAGTTTTGCTCATATACTACATTTATGCCTCATTAAGATCTTTAATTTTCCCCCTATTCCTTCACCAAGTGTTTGAGTAGATCTAAAGAGAATGTATTCTAACATATTTAAGACATCCTGAGACAGAATCTATACCCTTGATCACATCTCTTCAGTTTCCACAAGGTCTCATAGTATCTTTTTTCCAGCTCCCCTTTCTTGCTCTCATGCTATTTTGGATGATAAAGAACCATAGCTCATTAATGTTTAACAGACAAGATAAGCTAATAAATATAGCTCTAAATATCATCTGTTTAAAATAGTCAAAGAATTATCTGTCATGGAATAATTCCTATGTCATCCAAGAAAATCTCTCTATAAGTCAAAATTAAAAATAAAATATATATTTCAAACAAGATATTAGCAACTCTTCTGGCATTTAAATGATAACTTACTCATATCAATAAGATTTTAACTACATATTAACCCATGAAATTGTCTTAACTAATGAGTAAGGATTTACACAAGGAAATTAGTGACATCTTGATTTATAAATACTTGAATGGTCATTGAATTAATTCAAATTAATAATTTAGATTTTAATAAGTCTTGGAAGTTAAGATTGCTTAAGTTTTTAACCCTGATACCAAATCAAAATAGATATAATGAACTAAGTTACAGTCTCTCCATCTTCAATATGTTTTATTTGTCCTCATCATAATGATTAAGGGAATACATACATTTTTGTTATTCTAACAGTTATTTACTCTATTTCCCATTGAAAGATATTGGTAATATTTAAAAATTTTTAAAATTATTTTTAAATAACAATATACATTTCATGCTAATTCAGTAGCTTTAAAAATATCTTACTTCGATATACAGCTTACTTTCTTTGCTATAATTATGAAAATCAATTTTTTTAGAATAGTAGAAGTAAAGGCTTAAAATATTAATTTATCATTCTAAGAAAAAGGTAAGTTTGCTATTCATATGTATGTACACGTGTGCTAATATATTTCTTGATTTTGCTCTATTTTTTTGATTTCCCTTTCTCAAAGAGAAAACTATCTAACCTTGGATAACAAAAAAATTGTCTATAACCCAAATATAATTCATAATTCAAACTGCACAAGTGTTTTGTAGCTGCTATACAATAAAATGACTTTCATATTATATACAAAATGGAAGAGCCCAGCATTTTATTTTATTTATTTATTTTTGGTACTGGAGATTGAACTCAGGGGCACTCAACCACTGAGCCACATCCCCAGCCCTATTTTGTGTTTTATGTAGAGACAGGGTCTCACTGAGTTGCTTAGCGCCTCGCCGTTGCTGAGGCTGGCTTTGAACTCGCGATTATCCTGTCTCAGCCTCCCTAAGTGCTGGGATTACAGGCTTGCGCCACCTTGCCCAGCTGGAAGAGCCCAGCATTTTATATTTAACAAACTACACATAATTAAAACATAGGTCAGTATAATTCTTACAGTCCCAGAAAAGCAGCAGAGCTATCAGAATTTAACTGGTATTATTTAAGATTTTAAAACTTATATTTTTCTCTTAATAAAAACAATAAATTCTTATTGAGGTCTTCAAAAATATAAGAAAAGAAAATATAACAAAATTCACCATTATCTTTTCACAAGTAACATTTTAAAACCCTAGAATGTTCTTTTTAAATATGCATCACAATTGAATTAATTGTTTTTAATTATTTAGTATTATAGCAAGAGGATTTTCCCTCTGACATCAGAATTATTCAACCCCCATATAAATGATCATATTATATACTATAATAAGACTTTGTTATTATTCACTTGATGGTTCCCTGTTATTGAATATTTCTCATTGTTATTATTCCTTTAATTCACCTTCTATACTACTTTGCCTATCTAAATTATTTAATGGCTCCTCCTCAAGAAAAAGTCAGTTTTGTTTTCCCACTGGTAAAAGGATATGACATCCGGCAACACTGATCCTGGCTCCTTCCCCAAAGAGCCATTTTTTTTCTCAAGCCTATAATGTAGACGTTATGTCTTTCCTTCTCTCTCATTTATCCTCTTTGTCTATCTTTTTCCTCTTGCACAATCACTTGAATTACCACCTCCTCTATAAAAATTTCCTGACCACCCCAAGCCAGGTTGAGTTAGGTGTCTCTGTCCTAACCTTCTGCATTATCTTAGAACCAAAAATTTATCGTATTAAAAACATTAACTTGTCTGTCTGATGCTTATATAGTGAGAAGCTTTAGGACTGAGTCTGTAAACTCATTTTTGCCTCACCAGTGTGAATTAGTGCTTATAAATGTGCTTATTATATACAATTAAAAGTCATAGTATTTACTGAGAATTTCTTATGTGCAAAGAAGTTGGTCAAAGTGCTTTGCATATATTAATGTATTTAAATCTTTGTGACAACCCTATGAGTGTGGGCTATTACTAACCACGTTTTAATAAATGAGATATGACAAAGTTGAATACAATGCTGGAGGTCAGACACTTTGTATAGATCACAGTGCAAATGTGAGGGCAAGCCCTCTGGTCTTGTTCTTAGCCAGATTTTTTTTTCTGTCTATAATAAA
Organism: Geosciurus inauris; assembly: GCA_004024805.1. Classification (NCBI taxonomy): domain Eukaryota; kingdom Metazoa; phylum Chordata; class Mammalia; order Rodentia; family Sciuridae; genus Geosciurus; species Geosciurus inauris. The sequence goes on from PVHX01005802.1 coordinate 24,693, forward strand.
TCCAAGGACAAGTATGTGATATGATTTTAAAGAAAAACTAACAATTAAAAGAGTGAGAACACATATTCACTGCCTTGACTTTATTTCCCAGAGTTTCAAAAACAAAATTGAGACCAAAATGTGGTAAATGACTTACCAATGTCTCTTAGCTAGTTAGTCACATCAGAAAACAATGAATACCCTTTTCCCTTTTTTTAAAATGTAATTTCCCACTAGATTAAGCTTAGTACTTTTTTTTCCTGCAAGATGAAGATGCAGTTTCAAAGAAAATAGAATCATGAACCACTAAAAGAATATAGTTATTGCTTTTTTTTATTGAAAGCAAAATATTTATAAAATATGCAAAAGACTCTAGGCTTTACAAACAGGCTTAATTGTGAAAAATCGATGCACCAAAATCTTTTCAGGAGAGCTGGAGTTCTAGACACATTCAAGTACAAGTTGATCATGAGTTTGTCTCTAGTAGAAGCAGTGTCAAATTATTATATATACACACCTAAAAATGAAAAACTTAAAACAAATTGAATAAAAAAAAATAATTGTATTGTGCTTCAACAAATATCCATAGAGTCTAACAATTATTTTACATATCTTGTGTCTGTGTTATGTATGAGAAACCATCTGGGTTAAACAATGGGTCAACCACAACCATGTCTTTACAGTTTGGAAGTTCTAAGATTACATTTATAGCGAAAGGCATGTAACTAAAGAATGCTTATCTATAGCTAATCTCCCACAAATATCTCCTTTCATAACAAGTAATGCTGCTAGAGGTGATAACATGATAGAAAAATTACAGTACAAACATAAAAGTCGAAGAGGCTTTTATCATCCAGCTCCAGATGTATGATTAAATCTGTTTCTTCCTAACTCAAGCTTTTCTGCACAATTTTTCTTCCTAATATGATTATAAGTCCGTCCTTCTTTTCAATCCTTCTCCTTCTCTTTCTGTCTTAATATAGAGCTCCTAAGTGAAGCAAAATATCAGGGTCTACTGAGAATAATACTTTTCAGCTTCATATTTTATAATTAATTATGTTATGACTCATAGAAAAATTGATCCCAAGGTTTATAATTTTTCTTTTTCTAATTTCTCCTGTTCGAAAGCTGCCTTTCCACCATCTCCTTGTTAATGTAAACCAATAGTGGTCCTTGTTTGAAAGCATTTCATCAGAATTAGCCTCAAGTGAGTCGGCTGATGGAAGAAACCGTAATAAATGAACATGTGTGGAAGACAGGGCTGTTGAGCAAGGAAATTCAGTTAACTTCCAGCACGGACCACAGGATAATTTGTTAAAGTGTCAGCAGCAAACCTTTAAGGTAAAAAACAGCTGATACAAAATTCTCTGATTACCCAAATGAATGTTTAGTGGAAGTAAATGGAAAAGAAGAGAATTGCCGAACGCCGTCGAAATTAATTGGGACATGGTTGATTTGAAAATATAATAACTCTTAATGAACTAACTGAATTATGAATAACATTAATCCCAAGGTTTGTTTACACATAGTAGGGACAAATGATTGTCAATGATCGCTTTTAAGCACTATAAATATAAAAGAACTATCATTAAAATAAAACCTTCATAAAATCACCTTGACCAAGAAAAACAGTCATGAAAGCAGATAACCATCTTCTTATATCTCAGTTTCACTAGTCTTTGCAGTTATTTGTAACTTAAATTAAAAAAAATAGCATCCTTGGTCTAAGACAGCATCAAAACTATAAGGACACTCTGATTTTAAAAATCAATGTAAGTCTTCTCTGGGTATAACTGGTAAGTTAATAAGAAATTCCTATTAACATACTATACAGAGGTTCAATTTGTGATACACAATGACTTTAAGAAGCTAACCATTATTTTTATAATTCTATCCAAGATGAATAGCCCATTTAACAAGCTTTATTCCTACCAATTAGTGACGAAGTGATTCAGAGAATGCATAATGTAGGAATTTTAGGGTGGTATAATAATTAGATTAAAGCTGTATATGAACCACAGACTAATTTATAGGAGGAAAACAAAAAGAAAGAACTTTTATTCTACCACTATATTTTGAGTAGGGCAGATGAAGAAAGAAATAGGGTACAAACACATTATTCCAACGTTTTCTTTCTTCATTTTCCTTTTTCAGACTAGTTTGATGGTGTAGACAAAGTAGCTTTAAGACTATGTAAATATTTTTAACTCAATAATCCATTACCAAAGAAGAAAAATGTTCTGCTCTGGCTGTGTTCCAGTTTTTAATTAACTGAAATATATGAATTGTTAATAATAACAATGCCTCAAAATTGTTTGATTATAAGAAATAGTTCTAAAGCACACAGGTGGCTACAGTAGTTAGTGAAGATAATGTAGATATAATATACCTATCAGTCTACTTAAAATCATGTGTGCTTAATAATACTACTATTAACATTTTATATTGCTTGTTTCTTGTTTAAAAAAGAAAAAAAAACTCCAAATAATTACCAAAATGGTATGTAACATCTTTTTGTCAAATCTTTCAAAAGTATCAGCAAAGTCATTCTCAGCATTTTTGTTTAACATTTTCCTCTTTCTGGTATCATATAAGAAAGCAATTAGATGAACAATGCCAAAATTAAGTTTTAGATATACAAACCCACATTTCTATTTTCTTCATATTTGTATGACCTATAGTTATTCTGCATCAAAAGCATATAAAGTGAACATGTATTATTTATATTAAAATGCTTTTATTATATTAGGTTATCACTGTTAACAATAAGCATACTTATAACACTTCTATATATCTATAGCAAAAACCAAGAATATTCTGTGCAATTTTCTGATTTTTACACTTTATCATCATGGTATTTTAAATTTCTTAACATTTTTGATATTATTATGTTAATTATAAAAAACAAAACTATATATATGTGATATGTGCAACACTAAAAATTATGTTGCTTGAGTGGGAAATGCAGATTATTTCATGGTAAAATGTATTGTCATTTAGATGTAATCATATAGGAAAGGATAACCTTTTGTGAATTGGGGAATTTCTCACATTTCTGCCCTTTACTTTTTTTCTAACAATTATATATTAATAAAAGGACATTTTTATATTAAATCACTACTATTATGAGAGGCATATAATAACATCAGGACTTATATTTTATAAAAACATGAAAATAATAGGAATACATAATGCTAACCCCAAAGGAATCCTAAACTAAACCTTTAAGAACCTTATCTCATTGTATAATCATTGTATAAACCTATGGTGTTTGTAATTTACATGAAAATCCCTGGCCTGAGGATGTAATTTAGTGAAAGACTGCTTGTCTAGCATGTGAAGCCATGGATTCAGCCCAATAGCCACATACACACACACACACACACACACACACACACACAAATCCTATATGCATTAATAATGTAGAGATTTCCTAGTACTAGAAAGTTAAAATGGTAAACCAAAATCCAGATAATAAGTGCTTCAAGTTTAAAGATAATTCATGTGCTACTTTTTAAAATATCTTCTTTATTTTTCTTTATTGTAAATCAATCCAAAGATTTCCAGTTTCCAGTATAGCATCTAAAGAGTTTGGAAACCAAAACCTGTTCAAATAAATATAAAGCTGAACAAACTGAATAATCAACAATTGCCCCCAAATTAGACAGACAGGCAAATACAGAATATCACAACTTGCTAAAGAACAAAACTCCCATGAAGAAATGTCTCTTATAATCAGTTCTGGGATAGGGAAATCTGACTGTGTAGAAATCTCCCTTTCTCTACAGGGAAAACCTTCAAAGTGGGTGTCTGAAACCATGGTTAATAATAAACACCATATGTGTGTGTGTGTGTGTGTATGCATATATGTATTTTAAATTTGTTAACATTTGTGATATTATGTTAAGTATAAAAAACAAAATGATTAATATATATGTGATATGTGTAACACACACATATATATACTCACACACATATATATACACTTTGTTTTTTCTATACAAACATGCCTATGATAAAGTCTAATTTCTAAACTAGGCACAATGGAAGATTAACTGCAAAAACTAAAAATTAATAGAACTATTATAACAATATTTTATAATAAAATTTTGTGAATGTAGTCTTTCTCTAAGTATTGTATTTTACTCTATCTCCAACATTTTTCATGATGACATGAGATGATACAAAGCCTACATGATAAGATGAAATGAATGATGTAGTATCATAATGATAATGCAGTAGCATAATACTACTTTGTAAAGTTGATTTGGACACAAGCACTATGATACTGAGACAATCAATCTGATAAAGGAGATGTCTACTAAATAACGAATGGGTAGGTAGTATATACAACAAGGAAACACCAGGAAAAAAAGAATGGCTCATATCCTAGGTAGGACATAGGAGGGAAGTGCAAGATTCACCATGCTACTCAGAATATAATATTAAAACTCATGAATTGTCTTCTGGAATTTTCTATTTAGTAATTTCTACCACAGTTCACTGTAGGTAAATGAAACCATGGAAAACAAAATTGTGGTTAAGGGGGCTACTATAATTGACAAATTGCAAAGGCTTGGTGTGGATATGACTGACTAAAAATTCTGCTCAGTCATAGGGGTATCCCCACAGTCTTCTGAGTTTTACCTCCTGGAGCTTGATCAGACTTTCAGTTCATGCTAGAAATAAATTCCCTCATGCAATGTACCCACAGTGTCAGTGGAAATGTAATCATTTTGAAATATGCCAGAGAATTCTGTTCTTCTTAACAAGGTCTGTCCTCAAGAGAAAATATGGAAGCAGCCAGAACCTAGCCCAGTAGGGTTTTATCACAGCATAACAGAGTTCCAGGAAAGGGATGAAATAAGGGAAATTCTAATTCAAAATTCCTCTGTTATGTGGGAGAAGGGTAAATACGCAACTCCAGTTCCCATTAGCCTTCTTTCCCAATTAATAGGGAAATGGAAAAGTATTGGTGAAGTCCACAGAAGCACAGGCGTTCTAAAAGACTAACACCTTATCTTGAGATAGTTGAATGATTACCTTTAGTTCACAATTCACCCTTACAAAGACCTGTTTACTCAGTAACCATACCTTGTGATCATCGAAAAAATTACAAGGTAGAAAAAAAGAAAACACAGCTTAAAGAGACAGCAAGCATTAGAATTCATATGTAGCAGGGATGTTGGAATTATCAGAACAGGAATTTAAAACAACTATGAGTCATATTACAGGATCTACTAGATAAAGTAGATAGCATTCAATAACATATGGCAATATAAGTAGATGTAATAAGGGATGGAAATTCTAGTATGGAAACAAAAAAAAATGAAGGCAACACTGTAACAGAAATGAAGAATGCATTTGATGGGCTTATTAATGAACTGAGGAAATAATTGCTCAGTTTGTGGATACTTCAATAGAAACCTCTAAACCTAAAAAGCAAAGAAAAAAATAGACACCAAAAAGCACAATATCCAAAGACTGTGGGACAACTATAAAAGAAGATGATGATTGAAATATCAGAAGGAAGAGAGAAAAGGAACAAAACAATACTTGAACAATAATGAATGAGAATTTTCTTATATTAATGTCAGGCACATAATACATAGATCAATTCAGGAAGTTGAAAGAACTGGAAATAGAGTCAATTTCAACAACAACAATAACTATACCTGGGCGTATCATATTCAAACTACAGAAAATAAAAAATTAAAAATCCTGAAAGAAGCTGGGTGAGGAGGACAACAAAGATAAGAATTGCATGTGATTTCTCAGAAACTATGTAAACAAGAGAGAGCAGAGACAAATGTTTAAAATACTCACCAAAAATCCTACCAATCTAAATTCTGTATCCTGAGAAATTATCCTTTCCAAGTGAAGAAGAAATGCTTTATCAGAAAAAAAAAGAAAGAACTTTTTGTCAGTAGACCTTCCTTATAAGAAATGTTGAAAAACAATTATTTACAGAGAAGAAAAATTATGTTGGTAAGAAACTTGAATCTATATAAGGAAAGGAAGAACATTGGAGAAGGAAAAGTGAAATAAAAGCATATGTTTTATTCTTTTTATTTTTAGAAATTCAGTATTTTAAAAAAATTTTAAAAATTTATTTGTTCTATATTATGTAAAACTAAATGCTGTAATTTAAAAAAGGGGGGATACATTTAAAAGGCTGCAGGTAAAAAATACAGCAACAGAAAATCTTCAATAGATCTATCAGCAAACTGGACACAATGAGGAAAAAATCAGTGAACCTGAAGGCAGGACAGTATAAATGACCCAAACTCAAACACGATGAGAAAAAAGGCGAGTGAAAAATGGAACAGAACATCCAGGGTCTATGAGAAAATATCAGAGTCTAACTTCCATGTTATTGGAGTTCCAAAGGGAAAAGGGAGATAACAGGACAGATAATTGCTTGAGGAGGTAACAGAAGAAAATGAAAATGGTTTGACATCACCCACGTATTTAAACAAAAAATTTCAAAGTCAGTTCAGAATTCTATAGCTAGGGGAAATGCCTCTCAAAGGTGAAAGCAATAGGAACTGACTTCCTTAACAAGACTCCTGAAGTGCAATAAGTAAAATCAAGAATCAATAAATGGGATGGAATCAAACTAAAAAGTGTCTTCACAGCAAAGGAAACAATCAATAACATGAAGAGAGAGCCTATAGAATTGGAGAAATCTTTACCACATGCACCTCAGATACAGCATTAATCTCCAGAATATATAAAGAACTCAAAAAACACCAAAAAAACAAATAACCCAATCAACAAATGAGCTAAGGAACTGAACAGACACTTTACAGAAGAAGAAATACAATTGATCAACAAATATATGAAAAAATGTTCAACATCTCTAGCAATTAGAGAAATGCAAATCAAAACTACACAGATTTTATATCACTCCGGTCAGAATGGCAATTATCAAGAATAGAAGCAACAATAAATGTTCAAGAGGATGTGGGGGGAAACGGTACACTCATATATTGCTGATGGGACCACAAATTGGTGCAACCACTATGGAAAGCAGTATGGAGAGTTCTCAGAAAACTTGGAATGGAACCACCATTTGATGCAGCTATCCCACTCCTCAATTTATACTCAAAGGACTTAAAATCTACATACTACAGTGATGCAGCCACATCAATGTTTATAGCAGCTCAATTCACAATAGCTAAACCATGGAAACACCTAGGTGTCTTTCAACAGATGAATGGGTAAAGAAATTGTATATATATATACACAATGTAATGTTACTCAGTCTTAAAGAAGAATGAAATTATGGCATTTGCCAGTAAATGGTGAGAACTGGAAAATATCACGCTAAGTAAAATAAGCTAGACCCAAAGAACCAAGTGCCGAATGTTTTCTCTTATATGTGGATGCTAATCCAAAGTAAGCGGGGGGATTAGGGAAGAATAGATGTACTTTGGATTAGACAGAGGGGACTTAAGGGAGGAAAGGGGCTCTGGGGGTAGTGATGACAATAGAATGAATTGGATATTATCACCCTATGTGTGTATATTATTACATGACTGGTGTAACTCTACATCATGTACAACCAGAAGAATGAGAAGCTATACTCCATTTATGTAAGATGTGTCAAAATGCATTCTATTGTTATGTATAACCAATTAAAATAAATTTTCAAAATGCAAAAAACTAAAACTTTAAAAAAGAGAAAGAAAAAAAGTGAAAACAAAACTGTCAATAAATGTTAAAGGAAATTCTGCAAAAAAAAAATTTGTTCTAATTTTTTATACATGATAGCAGAATGCATTTCGATTCATAGTACACAATGGAGCTCAAATTTTCATTTCTCTAGTTGTACACAGAATCACATCATTCATGTCTTCATATATGTACCTAGGGTAATGATGCCCATCTCATTCCACCATCTTTCCTACCCCTAATCCCTTCCCATTACCTCCCTCCCCTTTTTCCTATCTAAAGTTTCTCCATTCCTCCCATGTTCCCAGCCCCATTATGGATCAGCATCCACTTTCCACAGGAAACATTCGGCCTTTGTGTTTTTGGGATTGGCTTACTTCACTTAGCATGCCATTCTCTAACTCCATGTATTTACCTGCAAATGCCATGATTTTATTCTCTTTTAATGCTGAATAATATTCCATTATGTATATATACCACAATTTGTTTATCCATTCATCTATTGAAGGGCATCTAGGTTGGTTCCACAGTTTAGCTATTGTGAATTGAGCTTCTATAAACATTGAAGTGGCTGTGTCACTATAGTATGCTGTTTTTAAGTCCTTTGGGTATAAAGCAAGGAGTGGATCGTAATCAATCTAGCAGATTACCATTTGCTGAAAGTACCTGTTCTTCACAACTTAATCTGTAGATTGAGCAAAATCTCAATCAAAATGCCCAGAAGTTATTTTGTGGATACCAACAAAGTGATTATAAAGTTTATATAGGGAGAAAACAAAACTCAAAATAGCCAACATGATACTGAAGTAGAAAAAAATTAGAGCACTGATACTACCCAACTTCAGTACTTGCTATATAGCTACATTAATCAAGAGCAGATGGTACTGGTCAAAGAACAGACAAGTAGATCTGACAGAGAAGTCAGCTATCAACCCACATAAATACCATTAACTGAATTCTGACAGAGTAGAAAAGGCAATGCAATGTAGGAAAGATAACACCTTTTCAATGAGTGTTGGCACTCACATGCAAATGTGTTTATCCATACACACGCCTTATACCTTTCACAAAAGTTAGCTTAAAATGGATTATAGACCTAAATGTAAAACACAGAATTGTAAAAGCCCTGGAAGAGAACATAGAATATCTACCTGGTCTTAGGTTGGTGATGATATTTTAGACAAAACACCAAAGGTACAATTCATGAAAGAAATAATTGATAAATTGGATTTCATTAAAATTGAAATTTTCTGTTCTGCAAAGCACAATGTCAAGAGAATGATAAGACAAGTGACAGACTGGGAAAGAATATTTGCAGGAGACATAAGTGATAAAGAATATTGTTCAAAATATATCGAGACTTCTAAAACTGGACAATTAGAAAGTGAATAACCTAATTAAAAAATAAGCCAAAAGCACTGGATATATATCTCGGTAATAGAGCACTTACCTAGCATGTGCCAGGCCCTTAGGTTTAAACCCCAATAATACCAAAAAATAACAATAAAAAGAGAAAAAGAAGCAAAAAAAAAAAAAAAGCTGAAAACATTGCAAATACATAATCAAAAAGATATAGATGGCAAATAAGCATATGAAAAGATGTTCATCATTTATCAATAGGGAAATGCAAATTAAAACAGTGATATAGCATACCTACTGGAATGAACAAAATCTAAAACATTGATAATACTGAATGCTGGAAAGGATGTGGAGTAATGGGAATGGTTATTGCTGCTGGGAATGCAAAATGGTCAGCCACATTTGAAAACAGCTTATTGATTGTTTTTAAAACTAAACTACTCATCCTCCTACCATAAAATCCAGCAATCACACTTCTTGGTATTTACCCATGGTGTTGAAAATTCCTGTCCACACAAAAATCTGCACAAAAATGTTTTATAGCAACTTTATTCATAACCGTCAAAATTTGGGAGCAACTAATATATCTTTCAGTAAGTGAATAGATAAATACCCTGCAATATGTCATTAAAGAGGAGTATTATTTAAAAAGAAATGTTATCAAGCAGTCAAAAGACATGAAAGAGACTGAAATATATAGAACTAATTGAAAGAAGCCAGTCTGAAAATGCTACATGTTATATGATTCCAACTATATAACTGACATTCTAGAAAAGACTAAGTTATGGAAAGAGTAAACTGATCAGTGTTTGCAGGGACTAGAGGGGAGAGACAAACAGGTAGTCAGAACACAAAGGATCTGTAAAGCAGTAAAACCATTCTGTATGTCACTTAATGGTGAGTATGTATAATCATGTATTTGTTCAAAGCCATAAAATGTATAAAACCAAGAGTGAATTCTAATGTAAACTGTACGCACTGGGTGATAATCCTCAGCCAAAGTAAATTTATCAGTCATAACAAATGTACCATAGCACTCTGCTGGGGATATTGATAATGGGGCAAGTTGTGGGTTTTAAGGGGGAAAGGAGTATGTGCAAAATATTTGTATCTACTCGTCAGTTATGTTGTGAAACCAATACTTCTCTAAAGAGAAGACTTAAAGAAGAGGAAGGAGAAGGAAAAGAATGAAATAAGAAGGAAGGAAGGAAGGAAGGAAGGAAGGAAGGAAGGAAGGAAAAGAAAGACCTTGATCTTATTACTTATTGTATGATTGACTACTTCTGGAAAACAAAAAGAGCAGGTGACAGAAATTGTGTGTGTGTGTGTTAGTGATAAAAATTTATGCAAAAGAAAGATAACATTTTATGATTCTTGATGAATATAAAATGGTAAACCTGCACAACCAGATATCAAAGCTAAATATAAACAAGCTTTATTCCCTTTTTGTATGTTATATTTCAAAGCACAGAATGCTACCATGTAGAAAAATATAAGTAGTTTAAGAGTATAAAGTAAATTATTCAAAATATATTCCAAATGTAAATGACTTACATAACATTCATTTTCAAATCTTAAATTTTAATAAATAGATGTTGAGTGATTAAAGATTTTAAGATACTGTGTAATTTACAAAAATAGATAGAAATCTCTACATTCAAAGACCTTCTAAACTAATGGAGAAAATATTAGATTATACCAGTTAAATTTCTATATACTTCATCATTTTGACCTTCAAAATAGCAATTTTATATGATTAATCTAAGGTAATAAGAATCCCCAAACAGTATGGATGGTGCAGGCAGTAAGAAAAGAATGAAAAAAAAAAAAAAAGTCACAAATATTCACAAAGCAGTCTTGAAGAAAGTGCAGAATTTCCAAAAGTAAAATTGGAAAGATATGCACACAGATGAGAATACATGCAAAGATATAGGAAAATGAATGTGATGTTGAAGAAAGTCAGCGACATGTGGCTGCATCAGAGAATGAAGACCTGGAGCTCAAGGTTTGGGTGAGACCATGAATGGCCTCAAAGAGCATTAAAGCAGCTTCAACTGTAATTAATAGATTGAAAACAAGGAACATCTCTGTGAGGAAGCAGAGTTATGCTTTAAGGTACATAATATGGTAATTGACACTCAATGAGTTATGGGGACAAAGATGGAAATTGACACAAGTCTGTTGCTCTTGCAATAGAACTGAAAAGACATAGACTCTAAATTAGAATAATGAAAAAGTGTTCCAATACAGAGGTCAAATCCAAAGCTAAATTCCAAGGTACTAATGAGTCAATGCCTGAGGGGAAAATGAAGGAATTTAAAGAATTCAGTTAGAAGTAGAAAGTTTGCATAACAACTCCAAGGCACAAGTGAATTGTAGCCTATTTTAGAATAAAGAGACTTGAAGAATGTGGCAGTGGTAGAGAAAGGTAGGGAGAATAAATTTGCAAATGTGTATTTTCAGATGAGAAAAGGAGGAGTGATTAACAGGAAAACATCCCTGAGGACAAATGAGAAGACTACTAACAACACAGAAGATTAACCTTAGTGGACCATTCCAGTCTCTTCACTTCTGAGAAGCACAAGAGAAGGACAGGATAAACCCTGTGTAGTGGCTTGCACCTGTAATCCCAGCTGCTCAGAAGTTGGACGCAGAAGGATCACAAGTTCAAGGCCAGCCTAAGCAATTCAGTGAGGTCCTGTATCAAAATCAAAATAAAAAGGTTGGAGTACAGTTTAGTGGTACAGTGCCCCAGAGTTCAATCCCCAGTATAGGACCTCAAAAAGAGAAGAAGTGGGTAGGGACAGGGTAAAATTAGAATTGTTTGGAGATATTGGGAAAGAAGTTACAGAAATTTCTATCTGCCTCTTCCTACTGCTTCTTATACTAAGATTGGAATAACAGTTATTGTTTCTGTTGGAGGAATTTTTCTGCAATGTAGTTGACCTCCATATATTCAGTGAAAACATTGGTGGTTATGATTCTTGAGTAGGTGCTAGAATGTTTGTCCTAGAGCATTTCCTATAAAGAAGGCTTATTCTAACATTTGTTAGGCAATTCTACATTCAAGGCTTCTGTACTAATGAAGTTTTATCAAATTGTCCCTAACCTCCAGCAATTGTTTACTTAAAGTTGCCATAACATTTTACTTGCATTCTTATCTTGCTTATAGTCTTCTCAATAAACTGGAACTGTATTAGATTTGGAAATACTTTTACCCCCAAACAATGGCCTGGAAAATATTATAAATGTTGAATTTACAAATGTAGATGTCAAGAGACTTCTTCCATTGTTAGCTGTTTAAAATTTGCATAAATACATTAAAATAATGAAAGAAACTTGGCATCATATAAAATGGTAAATGGTCTTGGGTAACATGAGACATTAAGGTTAAAAAAAAAAAAACAATCTTGAGATAAGCACCAAGATTTCCTGGGGCCGAGCCATCCTACTTTGTGAATACATTGTACATTTAAAATCAGGTTTTGTGTTCACTGTGAGCCATGTGTTTTCCTTCTCACAGCAAAATCTCATGATGTTAGTATTATTCCCAATTTACAGACAGAGTCCTGAGGCACTTGGGGGATAAATAAATTTTTCAAGAATAAGAGCTAGAAAACTATGAAACTGGAAGTTAGACATAGTTACATCTAGGATCGGGTTCTATGCATTTTCTTCCATTGGAGTTTACCTATCTGGAAGGTGCGGCTGTTCCATTTGGAGACAGCACATACTATTTTTGAAAGACATTTATGATTCATGTTTGCTATGACATTTTCTAAAGGTCTCTGTAAACCTCTATGAGGATTATCAATTTTGCTGTACATCTCTTGAGTTTTGTGCTTTCTTCCAAGTACAGCTTAACCTCAAATACTTTATTACCTAATGTGAACACAAGTTTTATTATCTCTGCCAGAGTGCTCAAGTTCAGCATTCACTTTACGACCAGGGCTTCTTATTACTTGACTTAATACATTCCTCAAGGTCGTCTTCAGCCTACTCCTCATTTCTTTGTTTGACTTCCCCTTAATATTTGATAAGCAATAACCAGTTATGTAATTTGTATATTCATCACCTGTCTGGAGTCAGTGGGACCAAAATCCCCTTAAAATAAGATGGACTAAAAGGAACTATTCACAAGTGTCTTGGGAAGGCAGTCTGAAAGAAAATCCTGTTTTGCAAAGAAAGGAATATGGAGTATTCAATTTAGTAACAAACTGGGTAGCTTTTCTTTTGTTCAAGCGAGTGCTTTTTTAAGATATAAAAGCTATGAAAGTTTGAAAATGTAGATGTGCATGTCTTATACAAATAAGGAAGTAGTTTAAGAAAATATAATATTAAGGATGCCTAAGTAGGTATGAGGAACTGACAGATAAGCTGAGATGTTGGATAAGAATTCAGAGGTAAAATTAACCTTAAAAAAAAACAAAATAAGAAATAATGAAAAGTAAAACTTAAATAGAAATATATCAATGGTTCTTCTCCTCAAAATGTCAAAAATGTGGGATGAAAAACAAAATGAATGAATATTGGATGGAAGATCATTGTCTCTACCCAAGAAATACTGATGTATGCTTAGAGCCAGGGTGAAGGGCTACTCACTGGGCTGATCCAGGAAGCAGTAACAAGACCAACAAAATTAAGAGGTTAAAGGAGGGTACATAGAACTGTGTTTAAGAATCTGGGCTTTGGAATCACAAACGTGTTTTCAGTCCAGTTGTATCATCATGAGTAGATTAAGCAGTGTCTCTGAGTTCTAGCCTATTCATTAGTTCATTGGTTAAATGGGCACTGTAAGACAGTTGCAAAGACTACCATGTTAGAGCCACTTGTGAGTGTTGGTGATTTGACATCTTTAACCTTCAGCTGTCCTTGTCATCCAATGACTAGGTAAATATATGCTTTTAAGCTTGAGCCATAGTGAGTGAGCAGGTGAAAACATAAACTGAAGTGATTGTACTTCTTACACATGTTATTTCTGCCTGGAATTTCTGTTGTTAGTAACGTTTGATTACAACATGACTAAATTCAGTAATCTCAATTGAGTGCTGGAAAAAATGCATAAGGCAGAGGGCAAAGTTAACAAAATGTAAGCTTCAAAATTAGAAGTCTTAAAGAACCCAGACAACCAATTAGATGAAAAGAATTGATGCTCCTTTTTACCATCCTAAAGGCAGTAATGAAAAACCTGAGGTTATCTAATGACAGCAAAATGGAAAATCTGTGGCAGAGAGACTATCCTTGTCCCTTGCTCACCAGTAGTCCAAAAGGTGAAAAAATTAAGTTGCATGGGGTAAACAAACTCATTATTTTAATAAATAAATTGTGCTCCAGGAGAGCAGATGTATTTACTAGCAGTTGAAGAATTTTAAATGCCAAATTAATTTAATGTAGATAGTTTGGGATTTCATGGAGTAATTATTAAGTAGATCCATGCATGGATGCCTATCTGTTTTTGTGCCAACAAGCAGACAGGCAGTGCTTATAAGTTTTAATCACACAGCCTCTTCTGTGTAACACAGCTGAATGTCAATTTATCCTTGTTAATCTGAAACTCAGCAATAAACCTTATGGATGTCTGTCCAGGCAGGCGTCGCCTTAAACGGTTCTGACACTTAAGCCCTGAACTCCTGTTCAGCATTGTAATATTCTCCGACATGATTCTTTCTTAGTATAACACAGACTCAATTGTTGCAAGTTTGCTAATTTCTATTTATCTGATTTCTTTCTTTCCATCCAAAGATCATGTCTCATTTTTGAAGTGTATTTTTATAGTAATCAAACAAACCAAAGGACTTTGCTATTGCTCCTCAGGGAATCCCACATTATTCCCCAGATAGTCTTAAGTCTTTCTTTATAAATCACGTGATTTCTCATATACTATTTGAATTTGAATTCATCTTCTTTGAGAGTAAAACTGCAGCCCATTTAGGAATACTTGGCTTTACTTTAGTCTCTTTTGTTAAGGCAGTGTTATCACAATGTGAAAACCAAAGTGAGATTCACAATGGACTAGCTGCTATCATGCACTTCCTAAAGGAAGCTACACAGGCATATCTGATAGACAAATACACATATTCACTAAAAGGCACAAATATTTTTTATCTTTTCCAGTTTTCTCCATCCTCCTGTGAGTTTCTTTGTTTGCAAGGGATTCAAAAGCTAAGCCCTCTTGACTCACCCAAAAATACTCCATATGTGTTCAGTATTTGCCAACAAGCAGGCTAGGAAATAAGGAGACATGGAATATCCTGTATCTGTAGGGTTTATTTCTCTTCATCACAACTTCATCGGGTGTTCCTCATTGTCTTACTGAATGAAGCAACATATCTACGAATAAAAGAATCTCAGAATAAAAGAAATGAATTTTCAAAAAAATGATTATTTCTACCAAATACTATGTGGTAATGAGAAAAACCATAAACTGTGAACATAAAAGAATTGAAAGTTGCATAGTACTTCAGAAATTAGATAACACTCGATGGTTAACCTTTTTTGTTACATCAGTTTTACAACCTGACTGCTTGTGTCACAAATTCTTACTTCTTTTCATCATGAATTGGCAACTTGCAGTGTCTAGACTAGGTGGAGAATGACTTGCAGGTGCAAGTGTTTTCTGCATCTATCTAAAGGGCTCCTCAGTGAATCCCAGGATTCTGTCTCTAAACTTGGTCTTGGTGTGCATTCAGTTCCATTCAATTCCAGGAATGAAGGAGGACAGTTAGGGGCACCAGCATTTCTCATTTTCTACATGTAAGAGTGATGCCCTACCCCTAGCCCTTTATGCATTTATCAGATGCTTTATGCAAAGTTTGAAAAACTCTCCACTTAGGACCTGAATTCAACTCGTAGATATGTTTGGGGGATATATGTTCATGATTAAACAAAAAAAAAAAAAAAAATAACTTAAGTGTATTGAAATTTACACAAACTCTTTTGAAAAACAGCATGAGCATTTGTTCAGTATTGATGCCAACACTCCCTATTATCTTGAATATGATGTGATTTCTATCATCATGCATCTTTTTTTTTAGTATATAATTCCAAGATGCCCAGTTATAACTTGATTATTAGCTCCTATGCACATCTGAATTTATAGCTCTTGCTCTATCTTGTGCTAGGAAATATACAGAGTCCAAGGTAAAGAAATGTGTAAATTTTATCCTTGCTACAGATAAGCTAGTCTAGCAGAAAAAAATATTTAACTAAATTATAATAAACAGTAGCACAAATCATGTTTAAAATGTTATGGGAATACAGAAGAAAAAACACTATTCCATTCAATGTTTCCTCTTTGATCTTTCATTGAAGAAATACTACTAAGAGAAATTTTAACATCTATTTAAGCTGTACTGAAATAAAAATACAAGATGACTATAAGGATACCAAGTTAAGCACAGAAATAATTTCCTGGCACACATATTTCTTTGTTTCAGTATCAGAAGGGTCATGACAAGAAAGGCATTGAGTTCTGAGATAATTTGTCATTATTAAAATTAGGGCTCTGTCAACACAAAATCTAGGTTTCAGCAATCCTTTTGTGTTACTGCAGCTGTTTGTAGAGTTACCAGGTCCAAATATTCTAGGAGACTCAACAGCAGTGAATGGACTGTACTTCCTAATCTATAATAGCAGACTGTAATCTGTAATGGCGGGCTGTCAGGATATGACACATGTTAACCACTTGAATCTCAAAGTACTATGAGACATCAGCAAAGATGGAGCTGTTAGGGCATTGGGAAATGGACACTTGACAGGAATGTTTTTATTCATAATGCTATTCATGTATTAAAATACAGCCTGTTGGCCCATGATCATATTTTGACAGCTTGGAAATTATAGAACATTTTGCTAGTACAATAAAAAGACTGAGGCCAGCAAAACCCATATTTGTAAACAAGAAAATAGAAAAGGGGAGATGAGGGAAGAAATGCTGAAATAGAGAAAAACAATTTCAGTTTCTTAGATATTATTTATACAGGGCAAAACCACAGTGATGTTACTATCACACAAAAGGGTTGGCCTGAAATCAAACTCATTTAGGCATCTGATTCACTTTAAAATGAGTCTTAACACAAATAGAAGCATTATCTCTGTCAAGGTGTTTAGACCAAATGTTTTATCACTGTGAACAATTAAGGAACTGATATTGGAACACATATGATTATATAATAAGTTGGTTGAAAACTCTCACCTCTCACATTGGGACCTGCTCTCTTCAAACAAAAGAAAATCCAGAAGAATATCTCAATCATAATTCATAAGTCTAACCACTTTCATTTTAAAGAATATTATGGAAATTTTAAGTTAAAAACAGTGATGTTAAACTCAAACCAAATTTCTTTTCTCTTTCTAATGCTGACTAAATCTGTCTCTCTCTCCAGCAACATAGAGTTAGTATGTGTACACATGTGTTTGTGAATGCATGTATAAGTGTGGAAATAAATCTATGTGTAAGTATATCTGCATCTCTGTGTATTAGTATATGTTTGTGTGTGCAAAGTTTGGTATCAACTTTTGGCATCATATATACTCTCTACCATAAAAATATTTCTCATTCTGAAGTCAGATTGCTGAAATTAACATAGGTACAGTAAATACTCTATTTGATTAGGGTGAGTATGGTATCTTTCTCTATCCTTGTACTTTTTAACCTCAGTCTTTTCATTTAAGGGATGTCTCCTAGAAAACATGTTTTTGGGGTCTCGTTTTTGTTTGTTGATTTTGTTTTGTTTTGTTCTTTTTTTTTTAAAACTCGATTCTGACAATCTCTTTTAATTGATGTATTTAGATAATTTAAAATTAACAATTATTTATAGGATTGGATTGTTACCTACTATGCTGTAACTGCTTTATTTGTCATGTTTTTCTTTTTATCATCTCTGGTTTTGACTGATTCTATTTTATCTCCTATTCAAGTATATGTTTACACATTGCTATTATTAGTGATTGATCAAAGGTTTTTACTACACATTTTCACCTAATTCAAGACTACTTTCAAATAACACTATACTGCTTTACATGTAGTGCAAGTACCCTATAACAGAGTATTTCTTATTCTTCCCTGACATTTCCTGTGACATTCCTGTTATGCAATTCACTTACATTCCACAGCCACCTAATGTAGTGTACCTATTATTAATGTATACAGCTATTTTTTAAATCAATTAAGAATAAAGATATTATATCTTATAAAAATTTTCCTTTTTTATGTAGATTTAAATTTCTCAACCATATCATTTTTATTCTGGCTGAAGAATTTTTAAATTATTTTTCAGGGTAGATCTGCCAGCAAAAGAATTCTTCCATTTTGTCTGTGAAAATATTTTTCCTTCACTTTTGAAGAATAATTTTGTTTATATAGAATTATAGATTGGTGTTTTTATGTTTTAACATGGTAAATATTTTAGACCACTTTCTTTTGCCTACATAATTTCCAATGAAAAATCCACTGTAATTCCTACCTTTTGTGATTATACATGAGCAGGTTTTGCTTTGGTTTTCTAGGTGTGGCTCTTTTTGTATGTTTGTGGAGTATTTATCCTGTTTGACAATCTCTGAGCTTTCTGGATCATGATATGACATCTGTCATTAATTACAGAAATTCCTCAGCTATTTATTATTTAAAATTTTCTTCTATTCCATTTTCTCTTCCTATTATGGTATGATGCATGTTATAACTTTTGATATTGTACCACAGCGGTGGGATGTTTTTTCCTATTTTTTTGTTTTTCATTGTTTGCTCTCTACACTTTAATTTGGAAAATTTCTCTTTTCTCTGCAAGCTTACTAATTCTGTCTTTGGTCATGTTGATTCATTCATAAATCCCTGATTCCCTAGTTACCACCAAATCATTAAGGATGCTCCCACTGTGGCAGATACTCAAACATTATACCTCTCATGGAGGCCTGATAGGTTCTTTAGGAGCAGTGATATTTGGCGCCCATATCTCATGGTACAACTATGTTCAGCCACTTTTATCATATCGCTCAGCCCTTCCTGAAGCCAACATCCTAACCCTCTTGCTCTTTGGAACCCTCTGCTCTGAGGTCCTCTGGGTTGTAACTATATTCAAATTATTTTCCGTGATGTTACCTTGACCCACAAGAAATTTATATATTCTATTATGTAAAGCTAAACTTGAGCAAGAAGAAAGCTTTAAAAATAATCCCATGTAATTTTAATTTGAAGCCTAGACAAAAATCTAGTGTTTCCCTTTCTATGAGTCCTGCTTGTTTGCCTTTTCATAATGCTACAAAGTAGGAGAAGAAAATTTTTAGTATAAGCATATTACAATTTGATTTTCTTTTCCTTTTCTGATAAGAACACACAGCATATCCTTCTTTGATTTGTTGGCACTTAGAATACTCCCTTGATATTTGAAGAATTAGAAGGTGTATAAATTCTGTAGAGTTAAAAAAAATCCAGATAATTGTCAGTGTTTCACAATGCTCTTAGAAACTTTAAAATGTGCATTTAAATCATAAAAATATTTTAATATGGACAACCTTTAGTCAGTTGATATAAATATTATAAAAATGTATTTTAGAAGATCAAAATGTTATTAATTTACAGAAAGCACAAAGCGAGATAATTTTAATCTCTGTCTTCTGTACTAAGATATTCCTTATGTCATTATTCTTCCTTTCACTTAGAAAATTCTCAATTATAGCAGAATTCAACTGTTTGCTCTCTCCAGACTTAGAGTTGGCTGTTGGTGCAATCTTGGATTAGATTAATCTGACATTAATCTAATTAGAGATTAGAGTTTGTATGAATCAGTATGACCTCACTAGGACCTTCAGAACAGCCATAGTGGACCTCTGGGTGTTCCTTGTTAGCTCTCTGTCTGGCTCTTAATAACTGCTGTTTTAAAGTTTTATTTCTCTTAATTTTTGTTTTATTCATTTTTCCATTGTTCCCTATTTAGGTGAAATCACTGCAGTATCCATGAGTTTTCTAAACAGAGAACCTGAGTATCATCTTTGATCTTTCTGTTTTTCATTCCTGACATTGAATTAAACACATCATTAGAAATTCTAATCAAACACAGATCCCAGAGATTCAGTATCTTAACATCTTCTGGATCTTCTCTTTCCTTTTCCATTGGCACCATTCAGATAAGCATTACTTTCCAATCATGTGCTTATGACAACCTCCTAAATGACTTGCAACTTCCAGCTATATTTGTGCATATACAAAATATACATCTTACCATGCCTCATCCCTACCCAAAATCTTTCAAGGGTTTCCATTGCTTTTAGGATTAAAGTCCAAACCCCTCAAGAATTTAAAAAATCTGTATAGACTGGTCTTCTCCTTTCTCATGCTTCCCTACTCCCTTTCATGGACCACATTTTACAACTTACAGTTTCTAGGATGCACTGTTACCAACTGTCTTTCTCCTATACCTTAGCTGTAACATCAGCTCCCCACCACCCACCCTAATCCAACCATGTCTCACTGAAGTGTGCCTCCTTGTTTTCCAGATTGCAGTTTGTGTCCTTTTTTCAAGGCTCCTTCTGTCATTCTTAGATCAGCTCCCTGCCCCAGCACCTGTGTGCTGTCACAGAGTGCTGGGATTTCCAGTTCACTTTGTGTCTTAATCAACTGTTTCATTTTCTGTATTCCCATTTAACCCTAAATTCCTTTAGGCAAAAACTGTACATAATCTGCTCATTAAAATTTCTCCAGTTTCTAATACATTGGTAGAAACATAGTAAGCATTTAACAAATATTTGTCAATTGGTTGAATGTTGAGTAAAGATGACTTTTTTTTTTTTTTTCACTGAAAAGAGTTGAACTGTATTTGAAGCTATTAGAGAAGCTTAAACTGATTGCTAATGAACAGATTTTCTCTGAACCGCCTCTGATTATTCCTGGGGTTTTGCACTTCAATGACTTTTATGTGGCATTATTGCAACATGGTTGAAAAGGAAATTTGATCTCTTACAAAAAAAAAACAAAAAACAGTGAAGTGAATTTGCTCAGATGGAAAGCATCTTTGGTTGCTTCCCATTGTGTAAAACTGGGAGATCTTTGTTCAGACTCAGGGTATTCTAAAAGGCAATTATCATGACACCTAAAATCTCTGTTCTGAATTGCCTACTGAAGAAAAACAAAACACAAATATATGCAAAAACAATATGCTTCAAACATGTGTTGCCTTTTAATGACTTAAACCTCTATTAATGTACAAGAAAAATGGAAAGTGGAGCTCCTGCTCACTGAAATATATCAGGAGCCTTCTGTTCTCTGTTAGAACAGCTGCCCCATTTACTGCTGCTTTGATGAAGTCACTGCCCAACTTCTCTATTCAGGAAGATCAGTGTTTACACTCTAGTCGGTCTTGAATCAAAACAGTTCTGATTTGTTAATAATTCACTAACCAAATATTATGACTAAAATACTGGGACACTGGTAAACAATCAGATGCAGAATGGAACTTCTGTTGCATTTAGTCTGATCGTAGAAATGGAAAACACAAATAAAAAATGTAATTTAGCAATTCATCCTGTCCTATCAAATGCCAGCTGTTTTCAGGGTTGAAAGACAGAATGTTTTGTTTTTCCCCTCACGTCTTTAGAATTTGGGGACTAATTGGAAAGCAATCAAGCTACTTCACATTTTCTACTAGCAAAGAAGTATATGTCACTGAGGATAGTTTGTTCATTCAGTAAATATTTGCTGCACACCTATTATGTGCCAGGAATTTTGTAAAGCATTGAATCGAAAGCAATGGGCCATAGCAGCAGAGTCCCTGTATGCAAAGAACTTACCTGCTAATGTGGGAATGAGGGAACAGACAATAAATAACCAAACAATTACACAGTATGTCAGGTGGTGAGGACCCTAAGGGACAAAGGAATCGGGAGGGCTGTTTGGTTTAGATGGCATTAGATGGACAAAACAAGATAAGCAATTCATTGCACTACCTTTGAGTAGCATTTGAAAAATACTCATTGTACTTTTTAAAATTTAACAAAGGATTCCATTAAACAATTTTCTCCTATATTGATTTTTAACTGCAGTCATCAGTGGTAATTCTGATGAATAAAACTTG
Source organism: Geosciurus inauris (assembly GCA_004024805.1). Classification (NCBI taxonomy): domain Eukaryota; kingdom Metazoa; phylum Chordata; class Mammalia; order Rodentia; family Sciuridae; genus Geosciurus; species Geosciurus inauris. The sequence continues at coordinate 46,772 of PVHX01005802.1, forward strand.
AATTTATTAAAAAATAACATGAAGAGTACAAAAGAGCTTCTTGTATTAAGTGTTGAACTTAACCACTTTTACTCTGGTATACAGGTATCTAATATTATGTTGTTTAACTATAAATTATATTAGTTGTCAAAGGCTATGACATATACAGATGGTATCATAAAAACAAAGAAATACTGACTTCGCTTACAAAAGGTATTATATGAGAAGTAAGTTGATTGTATTTGGTACACTACAGTAGTCCATATTTATCCACAGGGGATACATTCAGAGTGATCCTTAGGGCCAAATTCTGTATTTGGCCCTTCTGTGTTGTTTCTATACATGCATAACTATGATAAGGTTTAATTTATAAATTAGACCCAGGAAGAGATTAGCAATGACAATAATAAAACAATCATATCAATATTCTCTAGTGAAAGTTATTCAGTTTATGAGTTGCTTATTTGGGGAATTTTCCACTTAATGTTTTTGAACCATGATTGACTACAGGTAATTGAAATCTGGTGAAGCAAAACCACAGGTAAGGGAGACTACTGTATTTTATATTTACTTTAATTGAGTAGGCATAATGATAACTTCCATATAGTATTTTTCATTTACCAGGTGTTTTATGATACCCTAACTAGTTTCAGTATCACAACAAATCTGTTAACTGAGTTATTGTTTTCATTTAGCAACAGAGAAGTCTGAGATTCAGAGAAATTAATTGATAGGTAAAATAGAGCAAATCTTCAAACCCAGGCATTCTGATTTCATATTTCATGTCTGTACTGTCCCACTGTCTGCAAACTCAAACATTTTATAGTACATTTTATAGAAAAGCCATTTTATATATTTTTAGATTTATGAAATAAAAAAAAACCTTATGAGACACTTTAATCCATCTATCTCTTCTGATTTTTAAGCTCTTTACGTTATTTTCTTCATTAAATATACTCCAATTAGAACCAAAGACTTGGTTTTTCACAGACTCAAGAAAAAAACTTTCTTTCAATAGTCAAGGGTATGGAATGTTAAACCATCAAAAAGAAATAAGTGATTAATTATAAATGCTTGTGGTGTTACCCATCTTATATGAAACCACACTGAAAGTCACATGGAACACTGAGCCCTCTGCTTAGGGAAGTAGCCTAAGTAGAAGATCAATACCTGCAGTGTATTCCAAGTGAGACTTAAAGACATGCACTCAACCACTTTTAGCAATCTACTCTTTTTCTATCTATCTGACCTACAGACCAAGGGATGAGTTTGACTTTGGAACTTTGCTTCTCTCTCTTCCTTCATTCCTTCCTTTTCGCTTTTCCCTGTTTCCTTCCTTCTTTCTGCTTCCTCCCTCTTTCTGTTCTTTCTCTAAGAGTGCCTCTTAGAGAAATAAATCTTGAAAAGTCTGTCTAAATCAATGAAAAGTGTTTGAGATTTGAAGATTACAAGTACTTTCTGTGTCTGTAACACTGGTGTTACTGTCATCCATCTTGGAAAACTTTGATGTCTGTTTTAATTGCAACAAGAATGGTAATATCTACCTAAATGAAATACTTATTTTCTCTCCAATATTTATTATCTTGAAATGTCTAGCATCAGTAGTCAGCTGAAATGTATGTATAGATATAGATATGGATATTGAAATAACAAAGTTTCTTTCCTCCATTTCCAAAAATAAAAATGTAAATGATACTTTACATGGAATAAATTGTGGGGAAAATTCTTAACTGACGTATTGTTAGTTGTAATATAAGATTGCAACAAAATCTACAAGATAATTAAAATGGTAGAAGAAGAGGAAGCAGAAAATAGAAGAAAATTTACCAAGCTTATTGCCAAAGTTTTAGCAGAACCATGGTATATGAAAGGGCATCAATTCTGGTGCCCTAACTTTTTTAATTTAAATTTTATTTTACTGTGGTAAGAATGCTTAACATGAGATCTACCCTCTTAACAAAATTTTAATATATTTGTTGACTGCTCTAAATGCTGGTTTTCCTGAGATTCCTTGTATAACCTCAGACAGGTCATTGAATCCCTTTATCCTTATTTCTCTAAAATAGAATAACTTCTTAGTACCTATTCAAGAAATTAAAGAAAATCTTTACAAAAATTTAAAGTATTGTAAGTAAATTAACATTATTCAGCAGCATAAAGTGTTAAGAAAGGTCAACCATAACCAACCTCCAATATATGTTTCACTTTGGGGAAAACAAAATGGCATGTATAAATAGTGGATTCCAAAATAATGGCAATCTTTAGATTGAATGAAATAATAATATAATTATATTAGGTTTGGGAAAACTCCTTACTTTTAATATCTAAAAACATATATGTAAGCATTTATCAAGATATTAATTGCCCCAAACTGAAGAGATATAAGCTACCTATCATTATTGACTAGTAATTATGTCCTGAAAGTTTAAATGAAGAAACAGTATTGTATTCACATGGATAACATAAAGTATAATCTTACTCTTCTCTCTCTTGCATGTTTTCAGCCTAGATTCAGAACAAAAGATAGACCCAAATCACTTTCGTATAAAAAATATGAGTACAATGCCAAAGCCCATCAGGGATGTTTTCCCCTATATTCCATCTGTCTTCACGTTTTATGAGAACTCTAAAAGCCTAATCAATAATTTAACAAGCTAATGGACATATTTTTAAACACAATGGACTCCTTCTGTAAAGGGGCAAACCATCAGAGCCACAGAGACAAAAATGGAAACTGACTGCTAATATTTAATGCTGGTTGTGAAAAACGTCATGTTAGGGCACAAGTACAGAGCAAGCTGTCTTAAAGTGGAGCACACCTCTTCCTACTCTTTACAGCTGTTGCTTCTTTCTGTATTTATTATTGTGCTACTTCCTATGAACCACATATCTGATTACTGTTTAAACAATTCGATTTTTTATAGGCAATATTACACACAGAACTAAGCATTCAAATTTTAATAAATATTTTAAATAAAAATAGATTCTATAAAAAATGATTCTAAATTCTGATTTAAGGTACTATATAATATATTCTGGCTATTGATATTCATGACTATAAAATTTACAATGGCATTGTATCTGTTATACAAGTAAGAAAAACAAGGAAACTCTTCTGGCACTGACAATGAATATATTTCAACTAAACCTAGAGAGTTTTGATGTTTCATTTTACAGAAAAAAATGAGGTCTTTAATTTTCATTTTAGTTTTCCTGTTTTTATTGCCTTTTCTCATATTTTGGATATCATCCACTTCATAAAAGAGGCAAAAGCAAACCATTATCAAAATCATTGATTGTGTAACTTGGAATTAAAGACTTGGTGGGACAGCCACTTGCCTGCATTAATGCAGCAATATCCTGTTTGTCACCATGACAATGATTTTCCCCCACTTACTCATTGTCCAGAGAGTTCCCTCACATTTACCCACCCCTCTATCCTAAAAATTTATGCAGTACCATATTTAAAAGCACCATTTTCCTTGCATCAACAAAGGGTTCTATTCTATAGATCATATCTTCTCAAATTTGGCTTATGCATGTTATGTTAGGCAATCGTGTTAAAGAAAAAGTTTGTTTCTAATAAGTAATTAGATGATGATAAGCTTACCAACTTATTTTTATATTATTACAGTAGACAAAAGGAAGAATTAAGGCTTGTTTGACTGTAAGGGAGTTGACAGCCTTGAGAGCTGAGAGAGGAACACCCATGGAAGTGCCAAGAATAAGATAACGCAGCCTAAGGGCATGCTTGAAGTAATGTCACCCCAGACCTCCAGGACCCTCTGGAAGCCCCTTGCAATTGACTGCTGATATTAGCATTTTATGTTTCATTCTTAAATTAAATGTCCTTGCCTCCTTTTGTCCTCTGAGTGATAACTTTGGTTATATGAATCAATTCATATCTCTGAGCATCAATATTTCAAGGTACAATGAGTTGCATGTGTGAACAATTTGCACACATGCAGTATACTCATATTTTCCCTAAATGATATTTTGGGAAAATTGAACAAAAGTATTCTTAATATATCATAAGAAAATAACAATCCAAATAAGTAAACAAAAGGACAGGATAAAGTAGAACATACACTGTCATGTTAAAATAGTAGCAATATATTGTAAGTCTATGAAAAATCGTTAGCTGCTATATCCTACTGAATATCCTTTGACTTCCCTTATGTAGGCTTCACATCCACATCCATTCTTAATTTATTTTATTCTCTACACTCTTCAGAATAGGTGGTTTTTTTTTCTTTAAAACAAGTCAGTTGTCCAGAAATACTGAAACTAAAATGCTCTGTCTGCACAATAGGTGCTTTTAGCAAGCCAGATATGCACAGTTAAGCTGTGCCTGCAGAATTGTTTTTCTTAAAGTGCAGTCAATTGACCATATACCAGCACTAATTTGTTTCTAACCAGCAAGGCATGTGCACATGCTGCCCCATACAACAGTGATTGCAACCATCGTGGCCAGGGTGCTTCTTTTTATTTTCAGCAAAGGGAAATTTAATTGCACCAGCATGCTTCAGCTTAGAACCACACAATATCTCCAGACTCTGCTTCCTTCCGCAGTCAGATTTTCTATTTGCCCTGCATTTAGTTTTATACTTTATTCATTAAAACAAAGCTTAGTCTCCTATAGAAAATTCTGGAAATATTACTTAGAACTAGTCTTCTACAAAAATGTTTTAATACCATTATATGAATACCTCAATGAAATGATAACACGTATTTGCCTGTGATCTAAAAATAATCTTTACAATACTCTCAAAGTAGGTTTTTTAAAAATAATTTTGTCAAAATTTAGGTGTTCACCAGAGCTTTAAAATTCCATCCTAAAATAATAACACTAGAGGGCAGGTGGTAGATTTCTAGGACATTTTATATTTCTTTAGGCACTCAGCATGTAGCCTGGTTTTTTCATAATAATTTCAGTCCTGGGAAACTATAATTATCCTGAAGCTCACTGCTTACACTGTCTTATTTCTTAATTACAGCAGTGACATGAGATAAATGTATACTTATTGGGATCAAATGCATATTATTTTGTGGTGATTATAAAGAAGTTCTCATGACAACAATTGCAATTATATGGTCATCAAATACTGATAGCATGTTATGTTCTAGAAACTCTAATTAAGTCCTGCCAAGAGGACATTTCCTATTTATGATAAAAGAGCTAAAGGATGAGAAGAATGTCCAATGCAAAAACCAGTGACAAATACACCAAGCTTGTTCAAATGATCCCATATGAATCTCAAGTAATAATGTTATATCAACTAACATTTGTGGATTTGATATAAATTTGTATCTGAACAAACTATAGAAAAATATTCTTCAAAATAATATTTCTCTTTTATAATCTGTAGAGTATAAAATTTTGAATATACCACAAGGGAGAAAATGAACAAGAAAAATGACAGGAATAATGTTGTATCCAAAGATAAATTTTCAATCTATTGGTAGCATTGTTTTCAAATACTATAATTCATTGTCTTAAAAGTTTTCATTTATGGATCAAGTTCCATAGCAGCCTTTCTGCAGAAATAAAGGTTGCCTTGCCCACCTTCCCCCCAAAAAAGTTTTCATTTAAGATTCCAAAAATAATTTATCTTTTGTCATTTTATTTCAAAGACAAAGGAAAAACTATAAGTTGCCAAAATAATACTTTCATAGTTATTCCACTGTCTTTTATAGAAATATATACTTTATCTTTTTTGTAAAGGCAAAAGGGAAAAAATGATGGATGTCAGATTCAATATATGAATATGCTTGGGTGGAAGATATCAGGTATATCCTGTGTTGGAAGTGGGAATCTGACTTCCTGGGTTTGAATTCCTATGCTGATGTGGACTTCAAGGAGTTATTTAACTGTTCTGTGAATCAGTTTCTTCATCTGTAATGGGAACAATAAAAGGATCTACCTTTTAAAAGCATGGTATTGATTTAATTCTTTATATATGTAAAGGGCTTAGGATCATACCTAGGACATAGTAAATGCAATGTAAACTTTAGAAAATCATTTTGTAGTTCTGGAAAACTAAGAGTGGAAGGTCATGCTCTCATCTTCTTTCTGTTTTTGACTATACTGAGGAGTGAATCTGATCATTTCAAGAGGTTTTCTTCAGATAATTCTTTTCAGTATTCCAGTATAACATCTGGAGAAACACTGTCTTTTCCAAACAAAAAGGGCATTCTTGGTGTCTTTTACTTATAATTCCTTGCCAGAGTATTGTTTATTGAATTTCTGGTGCAAAGTAATGTTTTTATTTTTTTTATTTTTAAATAAAAGATCTCTTCTCTGGGCATTTGCAGTTATCCAGTGACATGTTATATCTTCTGAACTGAAGGTCATCAGTATAACCTTTACTGCAGAGAGTAGCCAGCCAGTCGCAACAAAAATGATTCTGGAATGATACTGCATATCCATTTTTATTTCCAAATATCTCAAAGTAACCACATCAAGCAATATACTGTCTTAAAAAAAGAGGAAGTGAACAACCTTATCAAACATTAGCTTTTGAGACACTTGACTTTTCTTCTATATTTACTGTTCAATTTCAAAATTTATACTTATTCTAATATTATTGTAACATTTTATTTTCTTGCCTTATTAATAAAATTAATAAAGTACTTTAATACATTGGTTGCTTTGAACATTTATAAATGTTTATAATTGGTAGTAAAATTACTTTTAAACCACTTATATTTTAAAATAATTTGACATTTAGGAACAAATACAAAATATTGTTATAGAAAAAGAGCTCTCTTTTTATGAGCTGCAGAAGTAATCTCTGCAATTTAGATCAAAATTATGTCATTTACCCTTTATTTGCCATTTTTAACTTCTGCTACAATGTCTGATAGAGTGTAAATTAGATTATCACTATAATTACTTCAGAATTTTGGTTGGTCTGTCCAGAGCAATCTAGATTTAATTTTTCCTTAGTTTATGATACATAAAAGAAAAGCAGTAACTGAAATTCCATATAATTTTAGAGTTAACATTGAGGTATAAAAAGCTGTAAAAGGATTAGTGAATATGGAAAAGGTTTTGGCTGAATGTAATCAATTTCTGTGCAAACATTATTAGTTTTATAAAATTAAATTAATTTTTAACTGATACATTAAAACAAAAATTGAACATATTACTGGGGAACAATGTGATATTGCAATAAATGTATAAGGTGCAAATCAGGTATCTCCTCAAACATGTATCATTTCTTTTTATGCAGAAAGCAATCAAAATTCTTTATTGCAATAAAAAATCTCCATTAGATAATAAAGAAACAAGTTTAAGCTGGGTGTGGTGGCGCAAGCCATCACAGCACTTAGGGAGTCTGAGACAGGATAATCGTGAATTCAAAGCCAGCCTCAGCAATGGCGAGATGCTAAGCAACTCAGTGAGACCCTGTCTCTACATAAAACACAAAATAGGGCTGGGGATGTGGCTCAGTGGTCAAGTGCCCCTGAGTTCATTCTCCAGTATCAAAAAATAAAAAAATAAAGAAAGAAAGAAACAAGTTTACTGAAGTCTGATTCTATTTTAACCTGTGCATGTATGTGTATATGTATGTGTGTGTGTGTATGTACGTGTATGTATCTACATCAGAAAATACCTGGACCAATGTTTTAATTTTAGAACTAATCTGATTCTGATGCTTCATTAGTTTGAAAATTACTTGATTTGGGGGTTTGATGATACTGATTCCAACAAAACAGGGAAAAACCTGATACTGAAAATCATACTATACTTTAAATAAGCAGTGAGGGAATGCCAATCTCAATAACAACTTTAATTTTTAGAGTGAGTTGAAGTGTTACTTTGATGGAGAAATTAAATGTGGGTCCTTCCCTATAAAAAGATAATTGTACTTCCCATGAAATTTCAAGGTAAGGTGACATGCTTCCTGGAGCTTTTGTTGCCACTTTTGAGCTTAAGCGGATGATATTATGTGGTCATTTTTATTTATCTTTCAGATCAGTATTTTCATGACCCATTTATCTAACTATGGGAATGACCGTCTGGGGTTATATACCTTTGTGAACTTGGCCAACTTCGTGCACAGTTGGACCAACCTGAAGCTACAAACTCTCCCTCCAGTGCAACTGGCCCACAAGTACTTTGAGCTCTTTCCTGAGCAAAAAGACCCTCTCTGGCAGGTAACATTTAACATTCTATCCTGGGGTAGAGGGAAAGACACTGACAATTTGTGAATGTCTAATTTGTGTTGGGAATTCTGCTGGACATATTAAAACTGACATTTAAACACAAGCTGTTCTTTTACTCAATAGTTTCATTCTCTTCTTCAAAAATATTTTATTTGTATTACAGATCAAATGTTTATAGCTTTTATTTATTTTATTGGTTTGTTTGATTGGTTTGAAAATTTTGCATTGAGGATGCTGTTGTATTTTTGGTGTGCTCTCCATGCTAAACATTTTGACTTATATGCAGTGTGTATACTAACTAGCAGTAAAATGGTTAGCACTGAGTATCTCGGGACATAGAAACCACGAACCAAGGTAATTAAAACCACTGTAACCAGATTCTAATATGTATGTTCAAAATACAGCATATAAAAAAAGAAAAGCAAGTTTTACCTAGTGCCCATAGGACTTCATTTCTCCTTAGCATATCTTCACTTTTCCTTAAATCTTACTAATTTTTCACTAACATTAGACCTAGTAATAAAGAGAACTGTCGATTTTAGGATTTCTTTTACCAATAATTTAACTTCATGTGCGGCCACTCAGCTTGTATGCATCAAGTGTAAACTATCTGCTTCTTAGTAGTTAGCTAGGGAAATGCTGCCTCCCACTTCCTTGGTTCTTTATGCATCAGATTACATCGACCCACACAATCAATAAGCTGGCTACAGAGAGCAGATCAGATGTCCCCCTGCTAAGCAGTCGCTAGAGAAGTAGCATTATCATTAATGAGAAATTACTGTGAAACAGACTTTTTGCAACCCTCTCTCCCCTTCATCAAGACTGTTTCTCCTCTTTCCAAAAATCATGTTTCATTCAACTATGTCTTCACAGTCAAGAAGTCTTCTGACATGTTTATTGAACATCTGCTATGTATAAGGCAAGCCACCTGCTCTAGGGCATGCAAAGAACAAGATACAACTCGTTTCCTCAGATCCTGTGTAGGGTTCTTGTTCTTTTCCACTATCATATGTTCTTGTTCTTTTCCACTATCATATGTTTTGAAATGTGTTTTAAACTGAATGCTATGGTAAGTCATGCCATATTCTGATTTATCCAGTAGCTGTTCACCATTTGTGTTTACATTGAACTGAACATGCTAATTCTCTTCCCCTTCTGATAAGTTGCTTGGTCTTTTGGTATACAACTTGGACAAATAGAAACACAATATTTTATGAGTGTGTGGAGTCACACTAAACAGATGCATTTATAAAGGCAAAGCATTATATCCTATAAATGGTGGTTACTCAGTGGCTCACATGCTTTTGTAAAATTGTTGAATCATTGATAGTAAATCACTTATTTTCTTACATGTTTATATATGAGATATCTATAATTTATGTTTCAATAATAATACAAAGCAGCCAAATTACCAAAGTTTCAGGCAGATGGCTGAAATAAAAAGAATCAATCAATGGTCCCAAAATCAACTCTCTTTTCTTTTGGAGAAAAATATTTTTGTTTTAAAATAATGAATAAACTGTTGCATTGTTTGAACTTTTTAAAATAAAAATATTTATGTATTAATTTTGTTTCAATATCATTGAAACATTATTTTTAAAAAAGGGAATATAATCAAAGATATGCTCGCTCCAATATGATTTAGTTAAGATGATGATTCTAAATACTGATAAAGTGTTTTTTACATATAAAATTATCAGATATTGTGCTGATGAATTGGAAATACAAAAGAAAATTAGAAATCAAAAATGGGGGCCAGGAATGTAACTCAGTGGTAGAACAATTTTCTTGTATGCAAGAGAGCTCAGTCCCCAGCACTGCAAAATAAATTTAAAAAAAATAAAAATAAATAAATAAATGTAATTATTTTTTATGGAATTATGTTATTTTGGAAGGCATAATAAACATTTTTGTAGGTGCAGTTACACATTTGCAAATGCTGACAATTTTAATTTTGAACAGTATGGTAAAGATAAATTCCTACAAAGTTGTCAAAAAATATTTTATTTATTTGATACTAAATGATTAATTACATTAATATTAATTATTTATTTGTCAACAATTGATTATAACCTCAATAAAATAATACATTAAATAAAGAATACACCAATAAAATTAATAAACAAAATAATTAATCAGAAACTTTTTTATAGAGTTCACAAATATTTTTACTAATGTTTATATGTTTAGGAATATTCAGATATATTATCAAAACTACCTATTGAAAGAATATTTAAGTCACACTCAATAGTACATGTTTTAATTGAAAGACTCCATTTGCTACCTTATGAATTATATTATTTATATTGTTTATTTTTACCTAAAAATTAAATAAAATTGCAAACATTCCCTGGTAATGAAAGTGTCACATAATCTGAAGTATATTCAAGAAGGAAATTAAGGAATAGAAAACAGAAGAATATTAAGTTCAAGGGAGAATTTAGATGCTTGAGATTTTAGGAGCAATCAACTGATTGCAGCAAATTGGATAAACTTTGCCAATTATAAATGATGTCCAAAAAGCTGTAAGTGGTATAAAGTAATGATAAAGTGCATAACACCTTGAGTTCTCTTCCCTGAAGATTATTTCTTCTTTCATGTTCATGTTTACAATAGTGAACCGAAAGCTGTAGGTATTTCCTTTATGTAATAAAAATTTAATTCTTAAAAATAACCAATAAGCAAACTCAGCATTTATTGGCAAACATTTTATAGCCCATTAATCATGACTCTAGAGTTAGGATAGAATATATAAATATGAGGACTCTGTCTTTGTTACATAGTGTCAAAATGAAATATTTAGGTAGCTTTTTGTGTTCATGAGCAGGAGTTCTTATTTAATATTATATTTCACTTTTAAAAGTAAGTCAACTGTTATTTTTCTTTAGATTTTCAATTCACACTTTTTTATTATCACAAATAGAAATAAAAAGTGCAAAATGGTAATCTTCACGTCTATTGAATTTTCTTTAGTTCCTTATGTAAATTTTCATTAGCACCAACTACTACATATGTGAGGCTGCTTTATCACCTAATTAAAAAGTGCAATGTGAATATCTGCCATTGGGCTGCATGATAAGTACACACAAGATGCATCTGTGCTCCTCTCTCATGGGAAATTGATTCTTCTAAGGCTGATTAATATAGTAGTGTGTGCTGCGGACACACATGGAATGCAATCCCTGGACTGTTTCCTTGTCAGTTAAGCCCCTCCCGTATGAGTCTTAAAATTATGCTCACAGGTAGTTATTAATTCATGTCCCTTACTGCTTTGACAGAATAATCACTGCAAACCATGAAAGAATAGTTTCTTCTTTCTCTCTCTCTTTTTTTAACTCCCATTATGGGAACCAAAACGAAAACATGGAGGCAGCAGGAAGGTCAAATTCTTGCGCATTCCCTAATCAATGCTTTTAAGCTCTCAAGCTGTCAGGTTAGCTCAGTCTCAATCTTCACTCAGTCACTCTGCAGTCTCACTATCAACAAATATGTCAAGCGTGATGTGGATTCCTGCCTACCCGTGTGACCAGGGGAATGCTCAAAGAGTTGTAGCTTCTCTGTCCATGCCTATTTTTCCAGGGTTAAAGAAGTGGGAAAGTAAATCACAGTCTGCTACCCTTAGGTGGTTAGCACTTTTGTTGATTCTAGCCATCAGAGCATCCAGCCCTGATGAGAAATGATGAGATCTGAATGTCTGTGACATAAACAAATCACAAGATCTAGCACCACACAGACTCTAAGTTCGATTAATATGTGACCACTGAAGTAATGAATGAATGCTGACAGAGTTATAGACCAAAAGAGCAGAAAAAGTTAGGGACATTTAGCCCAACTTACTCGTTTTAGAGAAGAAATGGATGTCAACTAGTGAGGTGTTCTATGTCAATTGACTTGTTAGAGATGAGCCAGGACCAAAGTCCAGGTTTTCTTATTCCTACTTCAGCACAGCTTCAACAAAAATGGTGATTTTCACTTAGAAAAACAAATCCACTTCTATCATCAACCCTCTTCACAGAACAAAATTTCAGGGATATATGCATTTATTCAACCTGTACATTTTTGAAGGACTTACATAATAACAAGAAAGGTCTATACCTTCATGGAATTTGCAAACTGTAATATCTTCTTGTTTTAGTAATGGAATGACATTGTAAATTTGTCTTCATATTTATTCCTCTCTTTACCATTCTATAACTTATTAATAATTCTGTTACTGCACTTACCACATGGTATCACAGATGCTTCTGCCTGTCATATGCTATCACAAGCAAATCTTGAGGAGTAAGATGATGTTTATTTATATTTTTAACCCAGAACTTAACATAGCAAACTAGCCTCTCATTAAAGTAAGACAGGGGCTGGGATTGTGGCTCAGTGGTAGAGCGCCTGCCTCGCATGCGTGAGGCACTGAGTTTGATCCTCAGCACCACATAAAAATGAATAAAATAAAGATATCTGTCCATCTACAACTAAAAACAATTAAAAAAATAAAGTAAGACAGAATAAGTGAAGGAGAGGTATGCAAAGAACAATAGAAATAGTGCACTGGTTTCTTAGGAGTAAGGGTGTAATAGGAAATAACCTTGAGGAGCAGGTTGAAGACAGCAGGTGAGCTTTGAAACCCACCAGTGTCATTTGGATTTGATTGGCAATATGGAGCAATTAGATGTACGTTCTGAAGGTGAGAGTGAAGTGACAAGAGAAAAATGTTAGTCAATATGGATAATATGAGAAGACATTTTTTTTCAAGGGCAGGAAAAAAAAGAGAGGATAAGTTATAAAAATAATCTACCTATGAGAGAAATAGTCCCTGAATAGCTTCATGGCTGTGAAGGCTAAGACTGTCAAATAAAAAGTGGTAGAGTTTGTTTGTAGGAGAGAAATAATAAGGAAAGAATTATTAGAGAATAATTAACCCACAGCTAGGAAAATCAGAGTACTGCAATTGCATATTTTTCAATTGGATTCATTTCCCTTTTACCCTTTCCAGTGAAATGGGTCAGTATAATTTTTGCCACTTCACAAATGGCATAGTGGGAGACAGACTTCATTATCATCTTAAATATTTTTTCTAATTAAAATTTGAGTTTCTATTATACCACACCACATCTCTCTTCCTAACTCAAGGAACATTAGGAACATTCCTAAACATGTTTAGGAATCTAAATATCTCTAAACATCTCTCTTCCTAACTCAAGGAACATTTAGGAACATTCCTAAACATTATGTTTCTTAACTCAAGAATATGATTCTTTCAGGAATGTCCCTCAAATATGGAAATAAGTCCTTATGATTTTAATTCTTTAATTTACAGTGAAGCATGTCACTATTTAGATTATATAAGACTGTCAGACATCCAAAAATGATGACATAGTCTTAGGGTTTTCATTTTACTGTCAGTCAGTAGCAAATATGTTCTGGTAAGGTATCAAATTCTTCACACAAGCCCAGCATGGTGGCACTCGCCTGTAATCCCAGCACTTTGGGAGGCTAAGACAGGAGGATCGTGAGTTCAAACCCAACTTTAGCAATGGTGAGGAGCTAAGCAAATCAGTGAGACCCTGTCTCTACATGAAACACAAAATAGGGCTGGGGATGTGGCTCAGTGATCGAGTACCCCTGAGTTCAATCCCTGATACCAAAAAAAAAAAAAGAGAAAAGAAAAAATCTTCACACAAACCATTACTGAGGTTCAGTCATAGAAAAACTACTTGTAGAGTTCCATCAAATATTAAAATATTATAATACTTTCATACTTTCTGAACTAAAATCATCATAAAATATATTTGAGAAAAATTTATGGAGAAAAAAATATATTTGAGCACCTCATTCAAGTAAAACAACCAAAAAGGTATTCTTTACAGAATAGTGAGCTTTACGGAAACTTCTTGTATTTAATGTCATATGATGAACTAATAACACTATTAGACCGACTAATTCATAATAGTTTAAAAACCCTTTTTCTTGTATTGACTTGGCTATCTAATTCCTATAAAGATATTCATATAGACATGATTAAAAATACAAAGTACTACCTGCTGGAGGGTGCAGTCCTTAGTTTACAGACAGGGCTACAGAGCAAACATGCACCTTCTGAATTTTACTATGAGGATATTTCTTGGGAAAAGGCCAACAGTATTGGTTTATTTAAGTAAACATGATATAATATGATGAGGAATGCAAAGATGTTTAGCATACACCAGAGAAATGTGCTTAAAGCCATACTCTTGAAGTTGTTACCTACCCAAACACACACAGAACCAAGGCCCCTGCACTCCAGCCCCAGGCCTAGAGTCCAGCATTTATCCTTGTCCATAATTTAGGGTACTTTGGTAGAAAAGTCTGAAAAATGATGAGACTATCAGGTGCCATGGAGTTCTGTACAGAAAGCACTCATTATGAACCAGTGCATTCAGAAAGGGGAGGCTTTTCCAAGATACTGAAGAGCTAGATGGGTTTCACATAGAGGACAAGTGGAATCAGAATCCTGGTAAAGATGGCGTTTGTTTCAAAGATTTTCCTTAAGCATTTGCTGATTAAAGTATTGAGTATAATCATCCCTTGCCTATTAAAATACCTCAGCAGTGCACATGGATTGCATTAGACTTAAATGACAATAAAAGACAAAAAGTTGGAAATCGCCAGCCTAAAAAAGAAAGAAAGAAAGACTTGGAAAAGGGTGTTTGTGGACATGACTGGCAAAACTTAATAAACAAGATAAATTTTAAAACATGGCCATTTAGGGAGGAAAAAATAGTAATTTTAAAAATCACCTTTTATAGCATTCTTCAAACAGTGAGGTCAGAATAGCAGAAAGCAAGCTGAGGGGAAATGAGGAGGAAACCAATAACCTCTGAAACGTTTGTAATTAGCAAAATAATCCTTTCACTATAGGCACCAGGTGTTTCTAAAGTTTCAACTATTAAGCTCTAGGTATGTCCTAGTTATCTGGAAGAGGTACACGACATGGATGGGGATAATCAATCTTGAACCGAGAATTCTACGGTGCCCTTGTCAGTGAAGGATGTGGAGAAGAGATGAACAAAGCAGGTTGGGTTTTGGGGATTTTTTTGTTTCTGTTTTTTTGTTTTTTGTTTTTTTGGTGTGTGTGTTTTTTAGAAGTAAAAGGGAAGTGTAGGTTTGACAAGATCTAATAAAAACAAAAGTCATTTTCATGCATCTGTAAAAACATGGACTTCAAAATAAAGTAGGTAGTATGATGTTTGTTTTTAAAAATCCATGGCTTCTGTTTGATTACAAATTTGCAATTTTTACTTTGTTGGAGAGAAAAAAATCTGGGTGCTTCTAGCCTTGTAAGAAACATAATTTCATCAGAATTTATTGCCCTTTCAAAGTCTTGACCATTGCTTCAGGGAGTCTTCTGCCCACCTTATTTATGTCTACTTAAAAGTAAATTTGCCTCATATATTGTGTGTACAAAACCACCTGCAACACCTTCCCTCTGTGAGAGCTGAGTTACATGCATTTTCACTAGACTGACACTGTAACTAGGAGCTGCCTAAAGCAATACCAACAGAATTTCTTTTTTAAAAGTTTGAATATATCTATAGTGCTAGATACTTAAAGTGGTAAATTATGGTTTACCATCACTGCTGCTTAATTTATGCAGGGAATGATCAGACTGGAGAATGAAAAAGGATGTACATAATTGCTTTGTAACTTTTTAAAATTAAAACAATAGCAATAGAACAAATTATAAAGGTATAGAGGAATGCTTAAGCTTTTTCCTGGGAAGATTCTTTGACCTTCATAAGAGTCTCTCTCTCTCTGTCTCTCTGTCTCTCTCTCTGTCTCTCTCTCTGACTCTCTCTCTGTCTCTCTCTCTCTCTCTCTCTCTCTCTCTCTCTCTCTCTCTCTCTCTCTCTCACACACACACACACACACACACACTTTATTTAACTGCAGAGACAATCCCAGCTTTGGTATCCATATCTGAAATTAACTTGCTGGATGACCTTCAGTAAGACCTGACTAAAACACCTTGCATCTCAGCATCCTCGGCTATAAAGAAGGGATAATAATATCTGCTTTGCCAGGCTGCTTGGAGGATTAGAAATAATCTATGTCAAGCAACTGCCTAGAATATAGGAGGTGATCAATAAAAGTTGGATATTATATTTGCTGGTATTCAAATATTCAGACAACATAAGGAAAATTCAGAGTAAGGAAAAATCTAAATAAACATTTCCAGACTATAAAATAAGAAATGCAAACACTCTGCTAATAAAGTTGTGATTATCAGACTAAAGGGGAAATATGCTGGGGAAAAGGGTAAAAGCAGAAATACAGGCATCTGGAAAGTCTTCAAATAGCACCATGTAGAAGCAGCACAGTTATAAAGAAAGGCAATCTGCTGAATTTGAGGAATACAAATGCCAGGGACTATAAAATACCTACAGGAAGAAGTGAAGTAATGTAAATTTGATTATTAGCAATAAAAACATTTGGAACAGCAAGTATTGGAACAGCATCCAGATAATTTTATTTGAAAGTTTGCTCCTATCAATATAACATCTGGGAATGTACAACTAGATATAATTAGCATCATTGCTTACCAAAACAGACATGTCTATCCATGTTCTGTGTGTCAGAGGCAAAGAAAACTCTTTTCAAGTCTTATATTAAATCTGCCTATGTCTGTGAACATTTTATTTTGCCAGTTTTGCAAGAAGAAATTAGAGTGAGAAAGACACAGGTACTGAAATAAAGAAGATAAGTGGCCTCATTGAACATATGAGAACCCGGAAAGATCTCACAGATAAGACTTTGACTTTCAACAGTGGCAATAATAATTGCCAATAATCCATTGCTTCACTCTTCTACCTTTGCTAAGCAAAAAGAAACCTGAGCAAATGAATAGAATACCTACTCTGATATTTGCCCTCTGCTGAGCTATGTGTGGGGAAATTCAATAATTGTAGGTCGTGGAAAATACATTCTTCTTGCCAAACACAATTGAGGAATGAAGTTCTTTGCAAATAAAGCAGTTACAGGATACTGAAGTGATGGTATGAACACACAGCATATGTTCTAGGCTGCCATGAAGGACAGCATTGGGGACTTTCAACATTTTTTGTGGGAGTTTTGGAACCAAAACTTCTACACAGTTCATATTATGTTGGTTTTTAAGCATATATCAAGATTTGTCTGTGCCTATTGCTACATATTTACTATGCCTTCCCTAAGTCAGTAAATCAGTTCTTTGGTCTACAAACATTTATTAGACACTGCATGTATTATTGTAGCAATGAAGAGGACAGAGTCCTTGTCTTCAGAGAATTTAACATTCTAGTAGAGATAGAATTATTATAGACTACAACTATGCTATATATCATTATTATAAAGATATATACACATGAATAAAATAATATCAGACACTGAAATATAATGAAGAAAAGATGACAGGAAATCATTATAGAGTGACAAAAGTAGGAAGAAGCTTTCACTATGGTCCTCAGGGAAGGCCTCCTGCATGGGGTGATTTTTTTTATTTTATATTTTTTATTGGTACATGGGGTGCTATTTGAATTGAGACATGAATGATAAGAAAACTATTGACTGGATAATTTGCAAAGGACAAGAAAATCATCCATAAATTGAACTAGGATTACATGGATTAACATGGGGGCCTTGTGATCATCTGGCAGGGTAGCCTATATCCTGAAGTTTGTGTAAGAAAATTCAAGGTACTTCTCACAAAACAACTCACACATTTCTGAAGTCTACTCATATGACTTGTGAAGTGAAGTTGTCGTGTGGAGGGACAGCAAACAGAGGTGACCATGGATCTGACATTGGTCCAGGAAGTCTGTTCTCAAGATGGACACTTCCAATAAACCAGTCTATCAGTAGAATTAACTTCTTTCTTTTTCTCCAATTGCCTTACTAATCTGGACAAACGGAAAGAAAGAGCCCATGTGGAATCAAATAATAAGCACTCTCTTATATATATTCTAAACACATTAACCTATTTAATGCTTTTGACAATCATATGAAGTAGAGACTATTGATCATTTTATAGTAAAGAAAACCAAGATCCAGAGAATCTAGAAAAATGACATAAGACATAGTCAGTGTTTCTTTAGAGCTCTTGTTGTTCAAGACTGGCCTAGGTTGCCATTATAAATTAAATAGGGGAAGTTTTTGGTGGACATTAGCTTAAACCATAACAATCAAATTTTAACTGTGAATTGGGGGAAATATGAGCATAGCACAAAAAAATAAATTCTTCGAAGACTCAGAGGCAGTCGTAAATTTTTCTATGAGCATGAATACAGTATAACTCAAGCATTGGGTTGGTGTTACCAGTTGTTAACTTAGATTAGTACCAAAGTGTTGTCTATGACAGGTATGAATTGTCACTGATACACCATGGGACAAGAAGCTTATGCCACAGTATAAATCAGCTATGTCACCAAGCACACTGGTTGTTTCAGCTGCATTTGATTTTTAACTTGTAACAGAATATTGTCATTGAAGCAAGAAATTCATTGATTCTCATTCTGGCACAGCTTCTTACCTACTCATAGACAAGCACCTTGAAATATATTAAGCTGGAGTACAGTGAAGTTGTAATAATGACATTCAAAAACACCTTGGCTAACTCAGATGGAAATGTATTTCTCACTCAGATAACTGCCCCAAAGTGAACAGGCAATCTAGGAGATAGACAGCTCTGTTCCACAGTTGTCCAGTTCCCAGGCCAACAGGTTCTTCAATGGCTTCCACTTGAGTTCACGGCACAGGCTGCAATTGTAGCCATGTCACAGATGGCAGTAAGTAGGTAGATGGCAATAACCTTTATACTAAACAAAATATGGATGTTCCAATATTAACTTAAAAAAAAGGAGAATTGTTTAGCTTTCTTTATAATAGTAAAAACATAGTTATAGAGTTATATAAACTGGACTATACATGATTTAAGACTGAATATTGAAATTTACATTTAGTATTCAATAGAGTATAAAATATTTCTATTGAATAACAGTATACAATAGAAAATAGAAATAAATTAAAATAAAAATCTCAATTAGGTAAAATTTTAAAAAGGAATGTTGAGTTTACCGGTTTCTAATTAACTCCTTTTATTGTCCTTTCTAAAAATGATTTTTTGACATCCAATACAACCTAATATTTTCCAAAGTAAATTCTAACATAATGTAGTTGTCTGTATATATACATTGCTAGTCTTTTTATTCTGTGCTTTATGCTTGTTCCTGTCTGAGCTGAGGATAGAAAACACATTTGGATCAAGCGCATCTTTTAATTTCATAGATTGTGAATGGTCACTGCCACAAGTAGTGTTCTCTAGAAGCAGAGGCTGAGAGGAGGATTCAGGTGTAAATGATTTATTGAAGAAATGTTTTCATGAAAAACCTATAAGGAAGTTATGTGATTGAACAGATAAAGGGAAAACTCTCAGCAAAGTATAGCCTTGACTTGGTCTTCAGGGAGAGTTAGTCACACAATTGCTTCACCTCAAGACCAGCAGGTCGGCCTCTTGTACCTTTACATCAGCCACCCCTTGAGAGTGGGGAGGGTCTGTCATAAGGCTCTTATCAATAAGTCCAAGATCATCATTCTCAGTGTGCCCCACTGAAGGCCATTAGCTGTTGAGGGGTTAAGAGGGGAAAGATAGGGTAAAGTCGCACCAAAAAAAAGAGGATATTTTCACTGTAGAAAAGAACATCCACCATAGTATACTTCTTATTCTTGTTCAGCTCCACTTGGTTCTTTATTATGTTTGTTCCATCCAGTTGGTTTTGCTAAGATTCTATGAGCATAACTCCTAGAGGAACTTAAAAGAGAAAGGTTATTATGAGAAAGTATAACCCCATTGCTTCATTTAGTCCTCCAACTGAAAGCAGTGTTTATTTTCTCCTACTTTGTCCCCTCTTCTGGATTTCCCTCTCCTTTGGCTCATGCTGCTGCTAGAAGCTGTACCTGTGGAGTCAGCTAGTCTCAGAACCAAATCAGTACCAGAGTAGCTATAGTTTGTTCCACTAACTCTCCTCTTGTAAACTTCTCCAAGATATGACAGAGAAAAAGTGTGCCGGCATACTAATGACTTAATTTGTGAAGCAAGAAGCATATTGTGGTAGACTCTGTTCTGGTTGCCACCCAACATTTATCAGACAGTGGTTGCTGTCCTTTCCCATTTACAATTACACCAGGTGTGGACATACTGGATAACCTATTAGATTATTTGAGTGCCAAACACAATTCTCCTTATTCTCACTGTGTTGTAGCTACACTGCTTCCTCATGATGACCCAGCTTAATCATCTCTAGGAGGATGATTCATTTCCATGTCTGCTGTTCTACTGGCACAAGATGTCCAAAGTGACCAGGTAGAAGTTACACAACTCAGTCTTGTCATGCTCCTACCAGTTCCCTGGTGGGAACTTCCCTCCTCACGAACTAGAAACCCACGACATACAGAACATAAAGTCGTGGAAATGAAAAACACACATTTTCTAAGTAGGTCATTGAGAATGATGGTGAACAGGTCCACTCCTATATCCACTCTCTCATTCCTGAACTTAAATATACTACACTTTGGATACCTGGCACCAAGTACTAGCATTATATTTAAAGACTCCACCATATCTTCAAGCTGGAGCCTCAATTTCATCTTGCAATAGGCCTTTTCACCACACCAGCTTCTAGATAGTGGGTTAAGTTGAAAGGACCAGTGACTCCCATGGTCATATGCCCATTGCCATACTTCCTTTACCAGAAAGTGGTTCCTTTTATCTGACGAATATTAGATGTGATAATATGTCAATGAGTCACTCTGTGATGATCAAGGCTATGTGGGCAGAGAAGGTAAATGAATATTTTCAATATATGTCAAGCCTGGTCTGGATGAATCACTGCCCTTTTCAGGATGGAAGTGTCCAATATAATCAATTTCACACTAAGTGACAGGAAAATGCTATTTCTGGGATTTAGAAATGATTTCTGTTACTGTCAGGTCAGATATTCAGCAACAACAGTAAACTGAACAGACTAAAGGGAAAAAGGCCAATGCATGGCTTCCATTTTTGCTCCTGTGGCTACCCCATTCATGAGCCCTGTGCATCAGCAGTAGGGTAGTGAGAAGAGAGGTTTGGTAACATCTGCTAATGTCTGGAACTGGCTGGATCATACTGTCCATTTGGTTTTTTAGCATCTCTGCTACATTGCATACTCTCTGATGTACATTAACAAACAATACAAACTTTTTGCTCACTCTGGATCATAGCTATATTCACATGCCTCTTCATTATCACTTACAAGCCATAATCTTCTTAGATTGTTATTTCAAGTTGTTTGGCCAACTTGTCCTGTACAGTTCACTACTGCCAAATAGTCTGTTACATCCTTATATTTAACTGCTTACTACTTTATCCACACACAAAAATAATAGGTGATAAGTACACTGTCCAAAATTTTGCCAGTTAGAGAACATTAATCAATGTTTTCAGGACCTCCTTCCCCAAAAGGGACTACAGTGTAGCAGGAATTCACAGGCTTCTACCAACATATGGGTCAACCCTTTCATGAACCAAGCTTGGATTTTTCCCTCTTTGTTAGCTAGAAGGAAACCTACCATAAAACTATAGAAATAAACAGATGGAAAGGTATCAGTGGTGCAGTGTCCAGTGACATAGGGACACGAGATACTTGTTTAAAAGCTCTCAGCCTGAGACCAATCCTAGATATACATACCACTCTCATTGTACAACAAATTTTTGCTGAAGATACCTGAACTTATCATTTGGTGGATTTGTCAGTGCCAGTTAATGATGGATAGTTACAATCACATGATTACATGAATGAACAAAGATAAACATCGTCTTCTGGAGCCCAACATAAAATCAGAAACTGTTGTTTAGATTATTTTCTTTAGATAGTATACTTTATTACAATACCTTAGGGGTATACATTGGGTTTTTCTTCAGTGGCTTGCCAGAAACTCAACTTGACAAAAGATGCCATAGTGTATCAAGGTCTGCCAGGATATATGGGCCAAATGCAGGGTGGGTTACCTCAGCCTTACACTGCACACCCTTCCTTACTCTGGGCCCCATTTAAAATGTTTCATATCATTCAATAATTGTCTCCGAGCAATATTTTCTACTGCAAATATGCTGCCTGCAAAGCCCAAAGAGGCCAATCAAGCACTGTGCTTCCTTCTTAGCAGTACAAATTACAAAGTAGGGCTGGAGTTGTAGCTCGGTGGTAAAGCCCTTGCTTACCATGTGTGGGGCACTGGGTTCAAAATTCAGCAGCACATAAAAAAATAAATAAAATAAAGGTATTGTGTCCACCTAAAACTAAAAAATACATATATAAAAAAATCACAAATTACAATAACTCACCCTTTGCTATGGACAGGATGTCCTTGTGAGCTCCAGATGCCCATACCTCTAGGAATTCCAAGGTAGCAAACTTCTAGAACTTTATATGTTTGTTTGCTATCCTCTGAACTGCAGGTGCCTTATCAAGGCAGCCAGAATGCTTGCCACTTGTCCAGTTAACACCATGTCATCAATATAATGTGCCAATGTTAGGTTTTGCTAAGTGTCAATATATTTCAGTTCCTTTCAGTCTATTTAATGATGTTGGGAAGAATTGATTTTAAAGCACTATTTTAAAAAAAAAAAATGATAAAATATTATTTGGAGGAAATAATTCTTCTCAAACATATTTTTTAAAATGTTAAAATAATATTTTGAGCTGGGCATGGTGGCATATGCCTACAGTCTTGTTTACTTAGCAGGCTTTAGCAGGAGGCTCACTTGAGCCCACGGGTTTGAGGCCAGTCTTGACAACATAGTGAGACTACATCTAAAAATAAATTGATAGGAACAATATTTTGAGAAAAAAATACTTAATATGCTTAAATAATATTTTCCTTTAAGCCAGGCATGGTGGTGCACGCCTGTAATCCCAACACTTTGGGAGGCTGAGACAGGAGAATTGCAAGTTCAAAGCCAGCCTCAGCAACGGTGAGACACTAAGCAACTCAGTGCCTCTAATATATAGATGTTTCAACTGGAACTGAAAATAAGCTGTGAAACTATGGTAAAAGTAGGTTAACTAGACATTAAGGCTTCTGATATGCAGATGTAAAACAAAAACCCCTAACCAGAGTAGTATCTCAGGGCTTAGCATCTAGCCACACATCAGGTGATGACAGTGGAACTGATCTGATGCTGAACTGCATCCTTGAGGTGAGGGAAGATGCCAATCACTTTGTAAGAAAAGGATTTGGAAATCAGAGAACCAGAGCAGGATTGAATGTCTGGCTCTAGGGGATCAGACAAGAATTT
Organism: Geosciurus inauris; assembly: GCA_004024805.1. Taxonomy (NCBI): domain Eukaryota; kingdom Metazoa; phylum Chordata; class Mammalia; order Rodentia; family Sciuridae; genus Geosciurus; species Geosciurus inauris. The sequence continues at coordinate 70,263 of PVHX01005802.1, forward strand.
AATCCCACTTTCGGAACAATTGTTAGGGAATAAAGACAGGTCTGCAACATTCAGTAAGATTTGTTACTCTTCCTTTTTACAGAATCCATGTGATGATAAACGACATAAGGACATCTGGTCCAGGGAGAAAACCTGTGAACACTTACCAAAATTCCTTGTGATTGGGCCACAAAAAACAGGTATAGACAGTAAATTGTGCTACTTGCTTTTTTTACTATTGTGCAAAACATTTCTGTATGGCATCATGGGATCAGGTTTTGTTTGGTGAGGTTTTTAAACATCCATGCAAGTTCATTATTGAATTGCTTTTCTTCCCCATGAAGCCCCTATATGTCAGGAACCTCATGAGGACCCTAATGTTGCAATTAGACTTAAGCACTAAATGCTTTAACTACAGATTTTAAAACTCTTCTAGGTGCATGTCAAATATTTGAAGATTTTGAATTTATGTCACCTGACTTTTAATTTTTATTTTTTATAGCTTTACTAATTAATTCCAGAATTAAGGTATAAAAAAGTGATTTGAATCGAGTTAAACTGTTTTATGCTGCATGTCAACCTGGAATTGATTTTGTTCAGAGCCACTGCCATTGTTGCTTTCAAATATTTTACACGTGTGGTTTTATGAAAATAATCAATTAGCACTAATATGCTTTATTTTTTGATAAACCTGGGGTTTACCAGGCATTTTTTCCTTTGTATTTTCTCATGCACTGAAGGACAACTGTATTAGAACATGGTAAAAAAAGAGTGCAAGTATTTCACCAATAAGATGACACTTTCAATTAGAATATTTTATACTTTCTTCAGTATGTGACAGGTTTATACACTTTGCTCATGTCCTGATTAATTAAAGTTTTTATTGAGTTGCTGTATTTTGAATTCACTACTTTGACTGAAAGCATTTTCATCAGTGAGTGCACAAACCATAACCCAAAACAAACAGGCATAGTAAATAAGCCTGACCCCGATGAAGATATCTGTAATACAAGCAAGTAGATCATTTTAAAGGTTGTGGGCAAAATTTCCAGACTATTAGATATTGGTTGTTGAAATCTTTTCTTCCTCTATGAATATAAATTGCATTACTACAGTAAGTTAACACATGTGCAGGGAGGGGAAAAAGCAGAATGTATTTTCAGATAGATCATTTTGTGTTGTTGTTGTTGTTTAAAATGAGCATTAATTTTCTACCAACTTCCATACGTAAGTGCTAACTCTGGAATGACTACTAAAGAAATAAAACCTTCCTGTGTTGTAAAATCATGTTAAAAATTTAATTTAAAGGCATGTCCTCTATCATTTGTCATTGAATATTATTACTTCTTAGTTCTGCTAGAAAATTACAGCTTAGTAATGATAAATATGTTTTCCCTCCTTGTTCTTTGTATTTATAAAGATGATAAGTTATACCTTAAGATTTTAATATTTGACCTACCAGTATGGCAATGATAAAGATTTTAGCTGGTTTCGGCTTAACCAAGACAAACACATAAGATGTTAAAACAAAGAAATTGGATGCTAATATTTTATATACTATGAAAATATTATTCCAATATGAAAATGGTAGTAATAATTTCTAAAACCCAATCAGAGAAGTCTGAAGTTATATTTTGTTCTCTGTGTTGTTTTCATTTGCAAAGCTTCCTCTGCTATCAGAACTGTAAATTCCCTGGAGGCTAACAAAGTCTGGCCTTAAACGCAGTTGCCTTTCAACAACTTAAACATGATACACTCATCCCTTACAATAATGCAAGATACCAAACAGGTCCTCAAACTCATATTTTCTCAGTTGTGGGAGAACGGAAAGACAGACATGACATCCCACTTTGCCACTGCTGAATCTTAGGAAGGATTTTCATCAGCTAGAAGTGGATCAAGGAATGAGGGCGAAGAGAAGACAAATAAGCAGAGATGACAGTAGCACCAGACTTAAGATACACAAAGCTCAAATTGTGGCCCTTCTCTGTTCCTTCAGACCACTACACATCCTTCATCATTCAAAATCAAATTTTAGTATTGCCAGTGTAAAAGAGGATTTCTAATAGAGTTAATTTTAGCGCAATAACTCTAAGACCATAATTCATTGGCCTTAAATCTTCCAGAAGATCAGTGTTCCCATAGTCAATATTAATTTCTCATGATTTGACTCTTACTCTGGTTTATTAAAACTAAAGAGAAGTTGATTATATATAAGCAGAGTTTCTCTTAGAGTATTACAAACTCTGAAGCTTTTTCTTCTTTTTTCACAAGATACTTATATCAAAGAAATTAGATAAAAATGGGTGACAAGAATGATGAAAATACAGGTGATAATAAAAATGTATACATTTTGAGATCGTAAGCCCAGATTTTATGGCTGATCTGATGACTACAAAGCCATGTGTCTCGTCCCTGGTTGAGGGTATTTTCCTTCTCCTTTCTGTCAGAGACTCCTGATGTTCTCCAGCTTACCAAGGGCATGAATGTATAGTGTTAAGAAAACAAAGGCTTTTGACTCTCTGTGTCCCAGGACAGATCTGGATACAATTCCACAACCATCCCTGTGATTAAACATTTCTTCATTCTACTGAGGGAGATTATAAAATATCTATTACTTCCAGGCATAATTGTACATGCCCGTAATCCCAGTTACTCAGGAGGCTAAGATAGGAGGACTGCAAGTTTGAGGCCAGCCTGGGCAATTTAGTGATACCCAGTCTCAAAATGAAAAATTAAAATGACTGGGGATGTAGCTCAGTTTCAGAGCACCCCTGGGTTCAATTCTATGTACTAAAATAAAAATAAAACAAAATATATGTTATTGACTGTATAGCAATAATTTGAAAATAGTCCTGTATCTAAACCCTAGGTTCATCTACATTCAAAACCTTAGAGATATTACATTTTTTAATCGGCTGTCTTCTAACTGTATCTAACTCACTTTTCTCTGGTACAGTTTTGCTCCTCCTCTCACATTTTTTCCCTTTGAACTCCTGTTATTTTCCAGAGTCTTCAAGACTCTTCTCATTCCTCATGACTTTTAATCTGTATCTTACAGTGTATTTGAGATACTTCCTTTGTGTAATCTTATAGTCTCTAGTTTTCTTGTTTGTTTTGTTTTGTTGTTTGTTTTTAAGAAGGACAGAATACTTTTGTTTTGTTTTGGGGTATTGGGGATTGAATTTAGGGGCACTCAACCACTGAGCCATATCCCCGGCACTATTTGGTATATTTTATTTAGAGACAGGGTCTCATTGAGTTGCTTAGTGCCTTACTTTTCCTGAGGCTGGCTTTGAACTCACAATCCTCCTGCCTCAGCCTCCTGAGTCACTGGGATTACAGGTGTGCACAACCAACAGATGGACAGAATACTTTTATTTATTTATGTTTGTTTATTCATTTTTATGTGGTACTGCTAAGGATCGAACCTAGTGTTTCACAATGTGCTGGGCAAGTGCTCTGCCACTGAGCTACAACCCCAGCCCCAGAGTCTCTGGTTTTTAATCAATTTTCTCTCTTTCAGCTTTCTTTTGATTCTATAATTATTATTTCTTAAAAGTCTTTTAAATTAGTAATTAGCCTCCATACAGGCATATGTTGGGTTTTTTTTTTTTCCATCCTATTAAATTGTGAGCCAACCATTCTAGATGTTTTCATCTGTCTATTGTATCTTGGCAACTGTATAAAGTGACAGTCTCGCTAACACTCAGAGCACAGTAGCCTTTGGTCACAGAAGCTTGAGGTGTTAGACAAAAATGCCACTTACGTGATGACCTCTGCTTCCATATCTCCCAACAGTAATAATTATTATTCTGCCAACCCACATATGTCACTCATCTCTAGTCCTCCAAAGTCTGAGACATCCAAAAACCCTGCTTTATTCTAATGTGTCACAAAAGTGGTGAAACTTTTCACGAAGGGAATCTTTGATATATGAGAGCTATGATGACCCATTCGCATCATGAGTACTTTCTGCTATTTCTCCCAGTCTCTGGCTGTTGTTGATAGAAGTAAGCTTCAGGGATTATATCTGAGATGTCTGATTTGTGAACACTAAATTGGTTCCACCAGCTAGCCTGTTCTGCCTTGAATGTCAGTCATCAGATTTGGTTGCTGTCCTTCTGGGAGAGAACATTCAAATGGCCATCTTCTAGAATCCTGCACTACTCTTTCAACATTGTTGAATGACATTGATGTTTTCAAGGAATAACTTTAGAATTACTTCCTTCTGGAAACCCCCGCTGACTTCCCAGGTCTTAAATCATCCATTCTTCTCAAATATTGAAAGAACTCACTGGTTGTCTCTTATTATAATACCTTCCCCACTACATTACAATTACCTTGACCCAAGTCCTTCTATGAACTTTAAATTTATCAAGGGCAGTATACTTGTTTTTCTTATCAAAAGTTATCCTGAACCATTACTTTAGGGTCATATACAGAATAACATAGCAACATCTGTTGAATAGTTTGATTTTACCTGATCTGCATTTTAATGGCAGTTCAGGACTCATCAGGTTCAGGTACTGTGTCTGATGCTAAAGATAAAGGTAGAAGCATCCCATGCCCTTGATGCTCTAGGAGGGAAATTGAACTGAAGCTCCACCCTGGATGGATAGTCTGTTATAATTTGGCTGTGTACTCATATTAAATCATGGGTTTAGGTAAATAGAATCACAAAGTAATGAAGGAACACTTGAATTGTTACTACATGAAAAATACCTAAGAGATGTCAAGGACATCATTTTGACACAGGAAAGAATTGGTCTTCTGAATATTGCTTTTTGAGCCAAAAAAAAAAATACTAAAGTAACAATTTTTCTTTCTTTTTTATTTCATATAACCGTTACCTTCTTTTTTGTAATAGGAACAACTGCACTTTATTTATTTCTTCTTATGCACCCTTCCATCATCAGCAATCTCCCTAGCCCAAAAACGTTTGAAGAAGTTCAATTTTTTAATGGAAACAATTATCACAAGGGAATTGACTGGTAAGAAAAATAACAAAAAATAAACTCCATTCTAAACACATGCTCCATCACTGCAGAGCAATTATAGATGTATGCATGGCATCTGGATAATTACAGAATAAATTTGTTATGCTCAATTCTACCACAGTGAATTAGAAATTAATTTATAATGATGATATGTTTAATCACTGTTGTCTATAATTTGATTTGGACAGTGCAATAATGATAATATTTTTCTGGTAAGTTAATATGATTGAATAAAAACATTATATGACATTTTTCATCAGAATTATTCATAAGGATATTTAAAATTCTCTTTAAGCCTACTATTATTTTACAGTGCCTAAATTTTTTTTATTAAACACATTACTTTGTCTCACAATGATGCTTGAGGAAACAAATAAATCAGTAGGTTGCTTTATTTTGTACTGTGTGACATGTATCTTCATTAACCACATAGACTGTATATACTGTATTACAATATAAGCTGATATTTGTCATGCAAATAATGAGAGCATTTCCCAAACCATATCAATTCTAATCACACACATGCACGAAAGAATATTATTTGGCACTTTATAGATTATAAGCAATTTTAATTATCATAAAATTTTCCATCAACTAAAAAAGAATAAACTTGGTATAGGAGATGATCTTTTCTCTGATGAGTTTTCTCTAGTTCTATCTCATTTGGCAAGAAAATATGGTCCTGAATTTAATTTCCAATTCTCAGTTGTATAGGGCAAATCTCACCTCAGGAAATTTCCCTCAGTTTAATCTTATGTGTCATCATCATGCATGAACTTGTCCTGAGTCAAAGACCCATTCTTTTTAGATGCAGGTTTTAAGATTATGGTCAGTCAGGGGCAATGCCAGTGAGCACATCTGGTTTCCCATCATGAGCAGAGATGTGTCCATTCTACATCTAGGATATTACTACACTACCTTACTTTTAAAAGATCAAGTTTTGAAATTGCATGCATATTATTAAAGGCAGAACAGCAATTTATCTTATTTGTGAGCTCAAATGGAACAAAAATTGTTAAGCAGGAATATAGATGAGATTCTTCAACACTCCACATTTGGGAAACATAATAACAAATGTCAAAGAGGAAAATAAGCGTCTTATATGAATTCTTAATTGCTCTCATTATTTATCTCTAGAACATTTGAGGGTTAGAGAAGTGATGAGCTATAAGGAGGGTTACACACATAATTAAAGCCTTGTACTGAATTAACCTCAGAACATATTGATTCCATAATCTACACACAGAGGAACGTTCCGACAGCATATGGAGGAATGAACCTACTGAGGCACCACAGGATCAACTGGCAGGAAATATCCCCTTAATTACTCTAGATAGACTATAATGTGCTCACATTGCTACATATACTACAAATTATGCAGCAGCTAAAAAGGAAAACAGCTATTCCTTAATCTGTTTTGTATTTTATAGCTATTTTGACTTGCACATTTTTCTATCCTGTGAACTTCAATCTCACCTTAAGAATTTCTGCACACAATTTGCAAACACACATTTACTATTTTAAAATATCAGCAAAGCAAGATGGTATAATTTTCTGTTTTCCAGGAATAAACAACATTTCTAGATTTGGCTTATGATAGCACAGAGTATCAGCTCAAGTATACAGTAGTTTCCCTTTGTTCTGTATCAAAACTACTTACTCCGTTTTATTCCTTCCCCTGCTCAAAAATAAGTCATTATAATGATAATATTTTGTGTTGTCTTCATACTCAATGTATATAGAATATCCATTATTTGGACTACTTTATAGCACAATAATTACAAATTGGTCAAATAAGTGTAAAATATTCAAATTGCTTCTTACTAAGAATATAGGTTAATCAAATCTCAGATTAATCCTCTCTCTCTCTGTCTTCAGGTATATGGACTTTTTTCCTACTCCATCTAACATTACAAGTGACTTTCTATTTGAAAAGAGTGCTAATTACTTCCATTCAGAAGATGCTCCCAAGCGAGCTGCATCTTTAGTCCCCAAAGCCAAGATCATCACAATCCTCATTGACCCCTCAGACAGAGCGTACTCTTGGTACCAGGTATGAGCAATAAAAACACCTCTAAAAGCATTTAGTTATACCTTGAATATAGGCAATGATGAATCATGAAAATAAAAACTAGATGCACTGAAGGTACAAATATAAAAACATATATATGTATACCTGTATACATATATATGCATTAACATATATACATATATACATAAATAAATATTCATACATATATACATACATACATATATATTTGTATAGTGTATAAATATGTATATATTTATAACTATAAAAAGTTAAATATTTAACTCATATTACCAACTTGGACAAGGATTTTCAAGCAGAAAATAGTAGAAAAAATCATGCATCAAAGAATTAATAAATTGTCCAAACCACATGGACATGCAAAGTGTTGGTCTTTAAAAGTTTAACAAAATTAAAAGTATTTAAAAAGGATATATTTAATAAATACATGATAAATATACATCATAAATGTAATTTATAGAGAATTCCTCCAAATTGGTTAATACACAGTAGTATTACAGTAAAAAAATGAACAAAAGGCACAAACAATTATATACACATAAAATGCAATTGCTCAACAAATTATGGGAAAAATGATCAACCCAAATAGGTAGCAATAAAATATAAATTAAAATGAAACTTTTTTCTTACTATCTTGACAAAATTAGTGATATATCTGCTGTCAAGAGTGTGATAATAAAGGTCTATAGCATTCCAAAAGAAAGGTACATTTGGGATATTTTCTAACAACTTGTTTGGTAAGAGTATCAAGAGGTGTGTAAAGATCTTTTCAGTGTGATTCTTTTTTTGGAATTGAAGGGACAGAAAATTTTAAAGGTATGAAAAAATATTTATGTACATTGTAGCACTGTCTATAGTAATAGGAACAAATGGAAAGGTAAATGCCTGACAATATTGATTTGTGTCACACTGAAGTGGAATATTGTATGACTATGTTTAATTATGGTTCTAATCAATAAAATAATTAAAGTATTGTGTTTATTCTGTTGTGTGAATAGGTAGTTATCATAAAGATATATAATTAGGCATGGTGATTATGCTGTGAAGAAGTATGTAAAGGTGCTACAAGACCATTCTCTAGGGAAATGAACTACTTGGAACTGAAGGATGAGTACATAGTAACTGTGTGAAGGGAGAAGGAAAATGGAGGAGAGGCAATGGTATAAGTCAAGTGCCCTGGGTACATAGAAATATAGTACACAAAAAGAGCTAAAAGAAACTCCATGGTGACCACCAGAAAAATGCCAGACCAGAAGGAGATGAAGATCAGAGGCGCAACAGGGCTGCCATTTTGAGCAATTACAAGCCTTTGCAAATGGTAACCAGTATGTTACTAACAGATTTACACTTAGAAAATATTGTATTACCTACTATTTGAAGAATGGATTGGAGTATGACAAATGGTCATTCAGAGAAGTCAAAGTAGAAGCTATTGCAATAGTCTTGCTGAAAAACAGAGGCATAAGTAGAAAGTGAAGGAAGTATAAAATATTAGTAGATGTTTGGGGATTAGAATCAATGAGCCTAACTAGGAAGTATCAAGGATGAATCAAGTTTCCTTCCAATCTGGGAAACTACACGATGGCCATGCACTCCCATGCAAAAAGTTGCCCTGAAGAAGGATATGGGAGATCACCTGGTAGGGCAGGAGGTTGGAGGCTTTTGAAAAGCAAAGGATGATCATGACATATGGATTCTCATCTTAATAGAAAGGAACAGTAGAATTAGCTGGCACTATGGGGAGGAGTCTGAGCTGGAGACAGAAATCTGCAAATCAGGTGCATGAGCCATAATTACAAAAACAAAGAAATGACCCAAGGAAAGAAAAGCACAAAGCAGGATGAGGTATCAAAGGAGAAAAATAATACAGTCCCAGTTGAAGAAATTCAAGATCAGACAGTGCTGCCAAATGCAGGTGGTGAACACAATGCCAAAGAGCTGCTAAGAAATCACACAATTGGGCAAAATAAGGCCTTAATTCTTTTTCATTGATTTGAAAGATAAGGCAGGAAGTAGAACCCCTGAATGAAAAGAGAAAAGCCAGATGGATTTGGTTGTGGAATAAATAAGCAGGGATGAGGGAGTAGTAACAGCATTTGCAAGACTCAAAAAAGTGTGATTTTAAAGAGAAACAAGACATGGACTTACTATATAGGAGCTGAAGTAAGATCAGGGGAACATATTATGTGTTCTGTAGTGGTGGTGATTTGATTTAAGATAGAAAGTTTCCAAAGAAAAAGAGAAGTACAGGTGAGGAGAGAAAATGAGTAGTTGACCCTGTGAAGAACCAAGAAAGGATGGCCACAGTAAAAAGGTTAATAAATACAAATACATTTTAAAAACATGAAATTAAACATATAGAATTTTGAAGGAAAAACTATATTATTTTGAAATATAATTATCAAAATATTTTAAACTAGTAATAGTTTTATTTATTAAACCATTAATGATGAGTTCTAATGCCAAGACATGCCATTGCAATGTTGATGAGCATAAAGAACATTTCGATATATTTGAAATGTCTGTAATGTGATATAAAAATAACTGATTTTTGTTGGTGGTAAAATCACAGGTAAGATAATTAGTGTGGCTACCATCATCATTCACAATGAAAGAAAATGCCAAATTCCATTTAGAGGTTGCTGAAAATAAAGATGCCTTTTTTAAATTTAATTTTATTTTGTTTTTGCTGATTCAAATTCCAAATTCATAGACCCCACTGTATTCTATTAATGGGTCTCTGTCTAAAAATCCCTGGCATGAAAGTTGAAGGATGTTGGAGAGAATGAATGTTCATGCTGGTAAATTAGAAAACCTGGAATAGAGAAATGGAAGTCATTGTGATGGTCTGTTTTTTGGGAATGGTTTAATCTCATGAAAAGGACATCAATAGATTAGGGAGCTTGCATTTTGAAGAGAAGAATAAAAGCGGATATGAACTTGCATAAGTGGGATAAAGCTGACCATAGAAATGTAAATTCTCTACAGCAATGATAACTTATTAAAATTATTGATCTTGAATTGTGGTAACAGGGTATATGTATTCCAAAATCCCAACTATGTGAGTGCATTTTGTGTATATGTATGTTTAATAAATATAGAATATGAATGGGAAAATTATGAAGACTTAAAGAAAATTTAAGAGTATAAGACAAATAATTTTCATAAAAATTTTCTTCTTCCTTTTTCTTGACTTTGCAAAATTTCTTCAATAAATATGTATTACCAAGAATAAGTAACGAAAGACAAAAAATCTGACATTACAAATTGGCATTAAAAGTAGTTGGGGATTCAAATAAAATTCTTGGATTAGAAGCAAGATTCATAAGTTACCATCAGAATTCTTGAATCAGTATTTCCCACAGGATACAAAAGTAAGTCTTTTTCAGTTTATGAAATTCATATTGCAAAGCAAGATAAATTTATTTTTTAAAATGGTGCCAAGAGCATTAAGATGCTAAACCTTAATTATAAGTTTTGAATTCAAATATTTGGAGGAAATGTTGAAGATTTTCCTAGCAGAAAACATAGTAATTACTTTAGCAAATTAAAATAAATTTTTCACATAGATCAAACCATTTAAGTAAAATAGAATTTATATAATGTGGGTCTTCTCTGTGTCTGCTTTTTCAAATGAATTTTTTGAACATACAGATTTGAAAGGAATTTTTTTCTGATAATACTTTTTATTGCCATATTGCTGAGACCAAGGCCTCAAAGTATTCCACACTTCAAAATAATGTAGCCTGTTACTTAGCTAGTCCTGTCTATTCAGTAAATACCATAAATCCAAAGCTCAGTAGGTGTAATTCAGAAACTCCTACAAATGTCACCTGCAACTGTATTTTCTACCCCACATTTTTATAATGGACCTCACAGAGGAACTAAAGTGCTATTTTTACCATAAAATATGTCCCTTTTTGAGTTCCAGGTCATATTTTTATGCTAATCTTAGTCACAGGAATATGAAGAAAAGTTAATACTAAACTGGTATAAGTCAATACAGAACTGATTAAATGCAGTTCCTGATTATCACTGTTTATAATAGAAATTTTAGTGTTACTGTACTGCATTCATATGCCCATAGCTTGTTTATAATTCTTTATTCATATGATCTAATTTCTATACATTTTTATTGAATGAACTATAAAAATTTCCATATGTTCAGCACAGTGAATGTACATGTAGAAAGGACAATGTATGTACAATGATTAGGGGACTCTTATTAGTCCCACCAATATTCCACTTACTAATTACTCTTTAACCATTCACCACTTCCCCAATCATCTTTACTCTTCTAGTTGTTTTATTTCTAACTCACATATAAGGCTATATTACACAATCATATCAGACTCCATTATATTTCCATGCTTGGCCTGTAATAGATTTTCTTCATATTCACCTTTAGATATCTCATACCACCAAATCATTTATCCCTACACATCCCATCCACCTTTACTCAAACTTACCTTATATGATAACGTTCTCTTAATTTCTATGTTCTTTTATTTCTGATTATCAAGATCTTCCTTGTAACATTTTAGCTCAAAAGCTTCAGCCACTGAAAAAGGTTCTTTCACCTGTCAATCAGAATCAACCTCTTATTAGCTTGGCTATCACAAGTATACTGCTAGTCAAATGTATGACTTATATTTATACCGCTAGTCAAATATATGACTTTGTTACAATCTACTATTGTCTCCCACACCAGATTTGATTTCTTTGAAGATAATGGTTTTATCTTATATCTTTTTATCTCAGGAACCTATTGCTGTTCTTTGTTCTAGAAAGATGCATACATAATAAATGCTTGTGAAATTGTATTAACTGAGAAATTCATCTCTCACTGAGTTTGGCTCTCTCCTGCTCAACCAGTGATGGTTTGGTATAAAAGACCCAGAAAATTTTGTACTGAGAAAGTAGGAGTGAAGTAGTACTTGGGAATCAGCAGTGTTAGTTGGAAACCCAAGGAGAATGAAAAAACCTTGGTTAACATCAACATGAATCTGAAACCTAAACAAACATTAGAAATAGACATCTGCCTTCTCCATAGCACCCGCAATACTGAGAAATGGGAAAGTCAGACCCTGCAGGAGCAACTGTAATGAAACAGTGGCCTATGTAATATGTAAGCCCACTCTTGCCCATCTAAATCTCATTTCATCAGACTTGATTATTCTTGTCCCTGATATTTTTTTACTCCTAATCAGATCAATACAGAAAATTCTTGCACTCTGTCTCTGTTTTCAACTAAACATTTTAGACATGAAGATAACCACAAGCTTTCTGTGTATTACCTTATGTGCAGTGAAGGCTGGTACTTTACAATAAGCTATGTGCCAGCGCCTATTTCAATATATGCAGTTTTGACCATATTTTTTCATTCTAAAATCAAATACCTTTTATTATTTTGTGAAATGAAAAGCACACACATCTCACATATGCACACACACATAGACACACACACTCATGTATACAGCTACAGAGACATTTTAAAAAACTAACCTTAAAACTGTTTTTTTTTTGTTTGTTTGTTTAAAGCACCAACGATCACATGAAGATCCAGCTGCCCTGAGATTTAATTTCTATGAAGTTATTACAACAGGACATTGGGCCCCATCTGACTTAAAAACTTTGCAGAGGAGATGCCTAGTACCTGGATGGTATGCCATCCATATAGAAAGATGGCTATCTTACTTTGCAACTTCTCAGGTAATGTCCTGATATTAATTTCCTCTGTTTATTACATCATGACAGTGTTTCACTGACAAATGGAAAAATATGAACAAACATTGCCAGAGAAATTTATAATCAAAGACAATTGTATGTAAGGAAGAAATGTGGATTTTATTTTTAATTTCACTAATACTATTAAAATTCTGTTACGTGACTCTGAAACACATTTCTGGGATCCTCCTTTGAAGGGTAGCTGGTTTCACAGTGGTTAAGTTCTCCCAAAGGAAATTTCATATGGTTCACAGGCAGCACCTTTCAACCACCAGTAGAAATGACAGTTAATTTGTGGAACCCCATGTGCAGATTCCTGTGAGACCCTTATAAGGACAGAAGGAGCTTATGCAGTAGACTGCCACAGTGGGAAGTGCTGCAGCAGATCCAGGAATATAAAACAAAACCCAAAGTAAGGATTTGACGAAAGTATCCATATTCTTATAGTTTTCATCCTAGCTCAGGGCACAATTGAAGGCCCAGAAAATGAACTTCAGCATTGTTATGTTTTTTTCAAACACTCCTTGGGTAAGTCTGATATTCTAGAACAGTAAATTAAGGTCACAAATTAAGGTCACAAAAAAGAACAACCATTTTCCTCCACCCTCTTGTCATGGTTTCTAACACTAGATGGATCTATTTGATCTGAATGACCAGTATTTCTTTGGCTCCAGCTCCACTGGGATTTGGTAAGCAGGATGGTTATCTAATTACACTACAGATGGAAATATCCTGTTCTTGCTGAAGTACTAACTCAAGAGAGTGTATTTATTTCTGACAGAATGAAGTAAGTAAAGGGCTATCACTTAAGAACTCACAAAAAATGATTGCCTATGGCAAACTTTAATTATTGCTAATTTAGAAGGATGCAAGAATAGCAAACATTAAAATGTGTTCTAAGTAGTTCATATTTTCTTCCTATTCACACTGACCTGATTTATTAATATCATACCAGGTTGAGGGAAGCAGCGCAGTCTATTCAATTTAGTTCTGTTTTTCATAAAGTGACTATTTTCAACTTTATAGTTGCTAATTATTGATGGACAGCAGCTGAGATCTGACCCAGCTACTGTGATGGATGAAGTCCAGAAGTTTCTGGGAGTAACACCTCATTACAATTACTCTGAAGCACTAACGTGAGTTTATTCTCATGCTTGATTTCATTTCCATTATTTGTCATCATAAATTATCACTGGTAGGTGTGTACATAGCATCATTAATACTACCTATGAATTTATACATCATTTTGCTACTCAAAAGCAGTCAAAGAAATATCCTCATTACTCATGTAGTGTCTCTCTTTTGAATGCCAGGAATACTTTATCTTATAAAGCATTATAGGTATTTCATATTATGATAAATTTCCCTATTTGAGAGCTTTTCCTCAGTATCAGTTTGGTTACCTAAACTTTTTACAAGTCTACTTTATGCAGAAAGTATCCTAGAAATTGAAGATACAAAGGTGAAAAATATATTATCTCTTCCTAAGTAACTTACAAGTAAGAAATGAAATATCCATGGCCATCTTTCCTTCTGTGAAAGTGCCCATCCCCAAGTTGGGAATGAAAGGCATTCATGTTTTATTCTGTATTTACTGAAGTATTTACAATCAAATGAAAGCACATATAATACTCCAGCTGTCCATTGTTGCATCTCCAAAACTAGTGGCATGTAATAAAAGCTATTTTATGACAGTATGGATTCTGTAAGTCATGAGTTAGGCACAGCTGGAATGGCTTATTTTTCTCATATCTCAGGTCACATCTGGGAGGACTTGAGTATTTCAATATGACCCAAATGGCGGAGGACTGAAATCATCTGGAGTCTTTTTCACCCATGGATTTCACTGGACAGGGATGGCTCAAGGGCTAAAGACTCCATGTGGTCTCTCCTGGTACTCAGTTCTTTCACAGTGGCTGTGTTCCAGGAGGGAGTGAAATGTTGAGGGAGCTGGGTACAAGAAAGTCATAGACTTCTCTGACCTAGACTTGCAAGTCACAGGACATTGCTTATGCTGCTTTCTCATGGTTACAGTGGTCACTATATCCAGTCCTCAAATCTAAGAAAGGGAAATGAGATACTACCTCTTGATAAGGAGAGGCAAGGTCATGCTACAAATGAGCATGTGGGCTGGAAGATTTTGTTATAGTCATCTTGAGAAAATAAAGCCATATGTTAAGGTAATTTTAAATGGGCAAGAGGGAATGTAAAGCAAAATAAAAAAACAAAATAAAAGCTCCAAGCAGCCAAAACATATTTTAAAATGGCATGGACTTTGCTTATAAAAGGCCCCCCCCACAAAGTCTGATACAATGTTTATTAAATTTTATACAAAATTCTAACAAGCCTGATTATGTAATTTCCCAGTTCACAGCAGATTAGAATCAGCAATTAGACAATTACAGAGGGTAATGGAGGGACAGGAAAAGCAGTAATAAGATTTGGTTGTTCCTTATCCACTAAAATAACCCTAATGAAGTTTTCACCTACACATGGAAATAGCAACAAAACAAGGCACACCCCTATTGATTTAGTAGACCAATCGTTTTATAATATGTTTTGCATTAATAGTTATTGATGTTAACATACATTCCCTGCCCCTCAGCATTAGTTTAGGCAATACTTCTATCCTGTTTACTACAAATAGTTGCTTGTGGTTCAATAAACCTGTAAAATCATACTTTTAAAGAGAAAATTACAAGTATAAAATGGGAATTTTAATATCTCTCACATATCACAAAATTAATAGCTGGAGTGATGTTCAGTATAATAGGGGAAATCAAATGTCAACCAGCTCATGTTCTAAAAGTTGTCTAACAGTTATTTAAGAAACACGTCCTATCTTAATTCACAATATCATGCCTACTAATTAATTGATATAACTTAGGGAAGATAAACACCCTTTGTTAGATTTAGGGTATATAAAGTTGCCAATACAATAAATGAAAATAGGACAGCAAAATAATGTGGATTTAAGGTTATATCTACCCTATTTTAAAAACTTACCATATTTTAGACTTTCAGTATTCTAAATGGCTCTCCTTCCTCAAGTTGTACTAACCTCTGCTTTACATGGCTGTTGTGGAGAGCAAAAAGAGACGACAGTCCACCCTGAGATCTCCACACTACCTGAGAGCAAAGGAGAGATGCTCAGTGTGTGTATAAATATCTCGACTTTTGTTGCCAGTGCTGTATTTTACCTTAATATAGTTAAATATTCTCATCCTGAGGCAGAAAATGCTGTTTGGGGCACCGTTATGCCAACTTCCCCATCTCATTTTACACAGCATGCTGAATTGTTTTTCCTCTTGGGAAATTAATGAAAACTGGAGAAAGGACTCTGATAGGCAAGGAGCAGATTGAAAAGTTCAGGTTGGAAATGACTCTGTCTTCCTTTTATCCATGTAACTAGTGATCTATTTAATTTTAATTGATAACATGTACTAAGACAACTTGGACTGCAAGGATCGGGTCTCTAATAATAGGATGGGCAGGGAACTGTGAAGAAATTTCCTTTCACCCCAAATGAGTTCACATATGTGCAGACGCAAATTGCAGGTGTACCGGTATTACAGGAATGGGCCCGGGGCAACAAAATATTCCGTAACTAATTAACTTTACATCCCAGTCAATTATGCTTCATCCTTCTAAAACATCTGCTGAGCAACAAAAATGCAAACCTTTTCGATGTTTTATGCATGCAGCAAGTCCCGTAGCAATAAATTTAAAATTTCCCTGCTTATTTGGTTCATTCTTTCATTTCTCTATCTTGTTAGTCCTAAACAAAAATTCTTACATATTTCACTTTAAACAAAATAATTAGGCTACACATCCTTCCTTTTGTAACTTGGTGTGGCCATGGAAGCAAAACATTAGAATTTCCTTTAAGAGTATAGGAACCTGAATTGTCCAATAGGATTATTTTCCTTCAACAAAAGGACGAAAGAGCTATGTAATTTTTCACTCACCATTTGTATTGTATCTCATGTTATCTAACAATAATATAATTTCCTTTTTAAAAAGTGCAAACATTTTAAAATATAAAACAAAATAAAGCATTTTTCCAAGTTAGAAGGTTTAATTATATTTATATTCAGAGTCATATATCTACATTACAATCAGTGTCTTTAATAAACACCATAGAATGATTTCAAAGAAATGTGTCTATATATATATACACACACACACCAGAGATTGAATTCAGGGGCACTCAATCACTGAGCCTCATCCCCAGCCCTATTTTGTATTTTATTTAGAGACAGGGTCTCACTGAGTTGCTTAGCACCTTGCTGTTTCTGAGGCTGGCTTTGAACTTGAGATCCTCCTGCCACAGTCTCCTGAGCCACTGGGATTACAGGTGTGTACCACCACATCTGGCAGTGTCAATATATTTTGACAGTGAAATCACTGTCAAAGCAAATTCATAAGCAAATAAAATTTCCTAAAGGTACTTTATATATGACTATGATTTGGGTGTAGGTCCCTGATTTTATATAGAGTCATAAGTAAAATATAGAATTTAATAATAATTTCAATGTCAGATTAGACTGAAGTCCTGTATAACTTTTTTATTAGAATAGAATGACTGAAAATGTATAGTAATAGTTTCTTTCATCTCAATGGTCTCTCTCAAATCGGCTCAATATCTGTGCAACCTAATTAAGTCAGAGCAATGGGTATACAAAACAATATTCTCTTTATTCAATTTGTGAGGTTCTCTCACTGAAAATTCTATATACAATTTATAATCTTTAAATGTTTCACCTAATATAGGTTTGATCCCCAAAAGGGCTTTTGGTGTCAACTACTGGAAGGAGGAAAGACCAAATGTCTTGGAAAAAGCAAAGGCCGAAAATATCCACCCATGGATCCAGAGGTAATATTTTCCTAATACGAATTGCTCTAGCAAACAATCTGTTCATATGACTATTTCAAAATTAATAACAGAGATTTGCTCCCATTTTCTGCTCTTTCCTTTAAATCAGTAGTTTATACATTTAGAAGATGAGAGACATAGACAAAGAATTGATCAATATCCCTATAAATTATTTACTGTTGGAATGCAATTCAAACATAAATATTTTCCAAAAAGTAATTCCTTTTAAAATGTGTGAAAAGCTTATTGTTTAGCAAACAAGTGATTTCACATAAAATATAGAAGGATAATTCTTACACATTTAATACATATATGCAGTGCCTGAACTATATATGATACTGAACTAAGCAATGGAGAGGATACACAAATAAATAGTTATGAACCCACATTTATTAAAGGATAGAGAAATTAGTTTTGGTCACAGGTTTATAATAATGACAAAATAAATTCCAAAAAGACAAAAGAAGAAGGAGGAGGAGGAAGAAAAGGAGAGAAGGAGGAAGAAAATAAAATCTCAATAGAAGTGAAGATAAGTGGAATAAAGCTTTAATGTTATTCTAGGGATGGGAAACCAGCAAGATTGACTCAGCCAGGTATCATGAGTATTTCTCCAAAGACAAGGTGAGCAAAGGGAGAATGTATCTGATGCACATGTTACTATGGAGACAGAAGTACCCGAAAGTCCTTCAACCATATCTTTGAAATCAATAATTTCAAAAGGATTTCAGAAATCACTTTAATCTGCCAAAAATCAATGTACTAGTACTATAAATATCTTATCCAAATTTGAAGTGTTTATATTCTGGTTTAAGGGAAGAAACACATGCCTGGTAAATGGCACAAGATGCAACGTAGTTGTCTTAAATCCATTTCCACAGTAGACACAAAAGCTTCCACAGAGTTTTATGAATAAAGAGACCCATTTGTGTGAAAATGTTGGGGAGTGCTTAAGAGAGATGGTAGAATTTACATCAAATGGACAAACTATATGTGGGCCATTGCTACCTATACTTATGGGGAAAGTGTTCAATTCCAGTGTTTTACCAAAGACACACACAACTATGCATGTTGGGTTATAATATGAAGCAAGTGATGTCACAAAAGAAAGGCTAATTTTAAATTTTCTGTTTACCAGAAGTTTGTGTAAATAAAACAAAAACATAAAAACTAAAACCACTGATATATTTTATCCTTAATTTTTGCCATTTATCTAATAAAGGCCAATCTTTCCATTTTGACAAGAAATATATAAGAATTTTTAAAAGACTAAGCTTCAGAGATCTTATATTTTGAAAGTAAAAAGTTCTTAATGTTTAAAACCATCTATATTTGATCTGAATAAAAAATATTTCTATAATGTGGTAAGTTATTTTTTGTAATCATGGATTTCAGTTTTTGTGCTTATTTGTGCTTACTTTTAAATTTTATTCTATGGGGCAATTTTTAAAAGAAAAGTGTGTATTTTATCTGGCTTACTTCTACAGATTTGCTTCATCACCAGGTCCCTACCTATCCTTCTCTAGTATTATACTCTTGTTCTCACTTCTTTCTCTGTATAGACATCATGATCCCACAGTAAATATGTAGATAAGCCACTTAGGACACACCTGGGCCTATTTTTTATTTTAGAGCTATGCTTTGGCCAAAAAAATTTTTTTGGTACTGGTTATTGAACTCAGGAGTACTCGAACACTGAGCCACATCTCCAGCCCTATTTTGTGTTTTATTTAGAGACAGGGTCTCAATGAATTGCTTAGTGCCTCGCTGTTGCTGAGGCTGGCTTTGAATTCATGGTTCTCCTGCCTCAGCCTCCCAAAGTGCTGGGATTACAGGTGTGTGCCACCGCGCCCAGCTACTGCTTTTGCCGAAATTTTTCAAAAGACAAAAATGAGCAATGCTTGAGGAAAAATAAGATAGTTTGTAGACATCTATATTGTAACAGAATTTCTTAAGTACAGGTTTCATAATCTTATTTGAGGAGCTGATAACTGTTTTCAAGTCTTTTTTTTTTTTCTTTTTGCTTTCCAGTCTAGAACTTTCCTCTCTAATTACTACCGAGATCATAATGTGGAACTGTCCAAACTGCTACACAGACTGGGGCAGCCTCTGCCATCGTGGCTGAGACAGGAGCTACAGAAAGTGAGATAGCACTGGAGACAAGAACCATGACTCTCAAGATATTTACTTTACTATTAAGGAGAAAAAGCAAACCCCACAACTTTTACCCCTTCTTGCACTTGTGATTGTCAACAGAGGACTATATGAATAAATTTCCTTCAATTTTTTTCATAAAATGAAAATTGTTATATATGCACGCATTGGCAGTTACTAGCACCAATCTTCATGTAAGCTCTTCAGAAAAAAAAAAATGTGGGGTTTTGTGGTATTACCCAGTTTCTAGTGTGGGGACTATCATACAGCTCAATTCCTCTGTTAACTAATTTTCAGAAACTGTGTATGACTACTAATGCCAATTATATGCAAACAACCCATTAAAATTTCGAGGAAAAGATAAGGACTGAGGTGTTTGTAAATTAGGTTAGTAGTAACCCAATATCTGAATAAAGGGCTAACATTTTCTTCTAATTTAAAAATAATTTTGTTTTTTTATGAAAAGAAATTATAATCCCACACACTTGTTTCTGAATAATTTTTATTTACTTTATTTAGCCCACATATATTTTCCTCTGTTGTTACTTCCCTTTACGAATTTCCTTGACTTGCTAAAGAAGTTGTAAAGTTGTACCCTGCCATATTTTTTGTGTGTTTTCTTCTTGTAAAAGGGGCCTATTTGAAAGTTTCTGTATTCACAGATATCACTAGTTCATCAGACAGGAAAGGTCATTCTCAATGAACCTGATATTATGGTTTCAATAAAATCTGTTGGAGAGTTTAGTGGGGGAACAATAGGGTAACAGTATAACATCATTATTATGTGGAAGGTCATCTTTAAATGGGTTCAGAATCTTACCCTACAACATATTAATCCACATATCTCCACTTTGACAATGATGAAATATTTATATATATAAGAACAAACTTTATTGATAATTATGGAGTGAAAACACCAAGATATATTTGCAGGTATAGTGAGGCATTGTGCCTTCTATATAGTATATGTCAATCTTTTTAAAACATGGATTTTTCTTATAAGCCAATATATCTATTACTGTAGAAGATTATGCTTTTAATATCTATTTTAAGAAAGAAATATAGTCTAAAACTTACCTCTTCAAACATCACTAATTCTTTAACTTGAACCCAATTACTCAGTCATGTCACCCAAAAATCAATTTCTAGAGAAGAGATAATCTTTCTATCTTAAAATTATAAGGTCCCATCATATTTGAAGGTTGTTGTCATGCTAGTGGGATTTTCACCCCATTTGTCAATGATGATATATTAAGGCTTGACTAATCTTTTCCGTGATACATGAAGGTAAAATTTCAACAGAACAGTAAATCAAACTGACTTTGGTAATATTACCCATCAGTCCATTCTTCCTCCAGAATAATTTTTCAGTAGACTGTAAATAATACTAATTTTCCCTATAATTGAGAAATTAAGCTTGCACTAATTCAATAGCAAACTGAAGGTCTATGTCTTTGTTTTTCTGGGTTTTTTTTGTTGTTGTTGTTGTTGTTGTTTTAAACAAGCAAATCAAATTTGAGTATTTTAAAAGAGAATTAGGGTTTTTACATATTTTATTTCAGAATCCAACTTTGTATTTATATTTCATTACTTTTTTATTTGTTTTCTCAGCAAAGTTTTTGATTTTTTGGGGGGGGGAATGTAAGATTTTTTCATGGGTACAAGTTGATATAAATGACAGTGACTTTGGTGGTTCCTCTGTTACATGAGTGCCTCCAATTCACCTTGTTACTTGGGCAGGTCTGTGCTTCAGAGCATCCATTAAGAACACTTAAATAATAGTAATTGGGTATTTCTAACTTTCGATTGTTTGTTTACTAGCTTCATCCTATTTATATTCTAACTCTTTCTTGACATAAATATTAACTCCTTTTTTGCCCAATGAGATAAAAGAGACAGTAATAGGCTAAAGGGAAGATATTTTTCATATCAAGTGAAATTGACAAAACCTCAGGATACTCCAGCACATCATAAGATTTATTAAAATGTAACCCATTTTTTAAAATTTCTTCTTGTTTTCTAAATAATGAATGCAATATAATTTATCTAGTTACAAATATCTGACAGCAAAAATTTCCCAAACTTGACTAGTCTCTTCTCTCCTGGTTATTTTAATCGGTGTGTACATTTTTCTTCTTAGATTTGATAACAAAAACATCAAAATATATTTTAATTACATAATTCATCTTCATCTAGCAATAAACTATTAGGGACTCTGGATTACAAGATTTTGTACCATAATAAACCAGGAAAATCTGTATCTTCTGCTGGGCACAGTGGCACACACCTGTATTTTCAGCCATTCACTCAGGCGGCTGAAATAGAAGGAACCCTTGACTCCAGGAGTTTGAGGCCAGCCTGGGCAACATAGTGAGTCCCCATCTCAACAACAACAAAAGAATATCATTACTGATATTCAAATAATTAATTCAATACTGTATATATGTAATTCTTTAAAAATCCAATATAAATTCTATCTCCTGGTCTTAAATAAAATAATTTTTAAAAATTAAAAAATACTTCCCAAAGCCTTTAAGTATGGTAATTTCTTCTCCTTTTCTTCATTTCTTTGCCCTAATTGCCTCTCAAATATAATTATTAGTTACTTAACTTTGATAAAGGCAAGAACATTATTTCATTCTAATTCTTCATCAAAATATTACATATGCCTATGTAATACTTGTCCCTAAAAGTCTATTTTATGAGAACCATCCAAATTCAAAACTTTTTTGTATTTAAAAATGGTCCAAATAGAATTAAATAGACAACAAGGAAGAGCACTAGTGAGGAAATTGGTACTCTTTCTATTACTGTATATTTTTCTAGAAAATGTAACTTTTAGTTTAATGACAGATTTTATTTGCCTGGATTTTAACAAATACATCTTACATTAATTTTACATATTTTTGTTTTTCTCTCTCACTGTTTTAATGTAATATAAAGTGACCTATTTACTATGAGTATTAATTTATTTCTAATTATACACAACAAAATATTTATGGTAGAAATATATCTTAAAAGTTATATTTCTAGTGGCTACATAATCATTTGTTTGATGGTGGTCCCTCAAAAACAATACTGGCCAATGATTTCAAAAAACAAGAAAACTAGTAGTCTTGCAAATAGGTCTATTTTTTTTTTAAATATTTTTTTTAGTTGTAGATGGACACAATGTCTTTATTTTATTGGTTTGTATGTGGTGCTGAGGATCGAACCCAGGGCCTCACGCATGCAAGGCAAGCGCTCTACCACTGAGCCACAATCCCAGCCCGCAAATAGGTCTATTTTTTTTTATCAACTATCGGAATACAGCTTAGACATGACAATACACATATTTTAAAATACATATGTATATATGCAAATGTATATGCATATATGTTGTATCTGAGAAATTTCAACTGGTTTTTGACAACCCAAATTATATTTTCTCCATTTGCCAATGAGAAAGAGGGGAAAAGCAGTGAAAAACTGTTCTTACTGGAATGTAAACTGTTAAAGTAACTGACATAGTACATGCATAACAGGTCACTGGTTCTCATTTCTTCAGAATAAACACTACTGTCGGTATGGCCCTAGAGTAATGTTTTTTCATTCCTCTGAAACCCAAGGGTTTAATCAATAGCTGATTGTTTTCCTTTATCTTTTTTCCCTAAATTACAAAGATAAAATAAGCATGACCAGGTTTGAGAATGTGTTTCAAAATCTGAGCTCTCATCCCAGTTCTACCTCTCACTAATTGCATGACCTCAGACAATTTGTGGGACTTCTCTGAGTCACAGTTTCTGTTTCCATAAAATGGAGACAACAAAGTAATTACACATAGGCTTATTGTAGATATTAGATGAGAACATATTTACATAATATAGTACAATGCCTAATGTTGTGCCAAAACATATTAGTTACAAAAATAATGTAGAACCAACACAAAGTACTCTCTTTTTTCATCAAACAGGAATTTTATTCTACCCTCTTTAGTAAAAACACCATGTCAAAATGATAAACTGTCTTTCTAATCACAATGCAAAAGTAAATTTTTTACTTCTCCTTGCTATTGCTTTGATAATCAACATTCACAGCAAGGTAATTCCATCTCCATTCATCCTGTTGAAGTCTCTTCATTCCTTCCTCCTTATCTACTTCTTTGTTAGTTATTGACCAGACTATCTCCTATTGAAAAGTATTAAATCTAACACTCTAACTTCCTCAAACCAATGAAACAATTAATGAAATTGTTTATAAAAATATAGAAGCAAAACTTAATAGAAGCATATGTATCCCATGGAGACATATATATACTGGAGGCATAAACAATAAAGTATGCTATCAATGTTTAGGTACTTAAGAACTAGAAGAAAATTTCTCTGAATTCTCTATAAGTCTTTATCTCTAATTTCACTTCTTCTAATTATTCTTTCCAGAAATGAAAACATTTTATTCTATTTAAATGCTCTGTACTTATTAATATCAACATAGTTATTTCCTGTATTTCTCCATGACAAATACACAGTATCCCAGACCTGAAATTAAATGTTCATATAAGTAATAAATTTCCATTTGTTATGGTTTGGATATGTGGTGTCGCCCAAAAGTTCCTGTGTGAGACAATGCAAGATCATTCAGGTGAAATGATTATATTATGAGAGTTGTAACCTAATCAATGACTTAATCTACTGTTATGAATTAACTGGGTGGTAACTGCAGACAGGTAAGGTGTGACTGGAGGAGGTGGGTCACTGGGGGTGTGCCTTTGTGGTTACTATTTTGTCCCTGGTAAGCAGAGCTATGTCTGTTTCCTGATTGCCGTGTCCTGAGCTGTTTTGCTCCTCCACACCCTTCCACCATGCTATTCTGCCTCAACTTTCGTGCAGAGCAATGGCAAAAGCCATTTAGGGACTGAGACCTCTGAAACTGTAAATGCCAAATAAACATTTCTTCCTCTAAAATTGTTATTGTCAGGTCTTTTGCTCATAGTGGTAAAAAAAAAAAAAATCAGACTAAAACCCCATTTTAAAAAATCACCTTTTTTATATATTTGAAGTCATATATATCATCAAAACCTGGCATGATTAAGTGTTCAATGAAAGTTTATTGAATTACTACAGTATTGAAAGCACAGCTCTGACTTCTACTTGCAGCACTCACTTGTTTCATTCTCTTCTTTTTCATTCTATTGGTGAGAGAAAGATTTCTACCCTAGTATTTTAAGAGATGGCCAAATCTGTAACATTGAAGAAATGAGATACACAGTAGTTTACCAGACACATACACTCACAATTCAGGGAATAGGACATTGCATGCCATCCAGGCCTGTATGGAGGCTGCACTTGGCAACAGAATGAACAACCAGGGGCTGTGGGAGACAGGATTTGTGGCACCAAGAACATAATAACACTTGGAACCTCAAGCAACCCTGTTATGAAAATTGAATTCCTTTTTCTAATGAGGTGGCTCTGACTTCCCACAGAAAGTGGCTTGTTCAAATATTTTGTCAGGCTGGCATAGAAATAGAACCCACTATTCATAGACAAGTAGACAGCACACTTGAACTATTTATTTGATCAGGATGATTTTGAACTAGGAAAGCTACTCCACAGAAGCAGACTGAGAACAGGAACTTGTGGATTTGAGGTCTTTCCAATTTTTCCAGATGTTAAAGCAGCCATGATATTAAGCCTTAATTTGAGACCTCACACTGCACCTCTCACCGCTGTTTTACTACAAACTCTCACCATCTCTACTATTGTTATAACCTCTGAATTGCAGCATCTGTGTCTCTCTAAATTGCACACCACTCTACTCATGGAAAGGGCTTTATAACTTGTCATAGGACTGCACCATTCATCACCCTAAAAATGTTCTTAGAAACTAAAGGTTTTCAAATTCCATAACATCTCCTATGAAGTTCTTTATAACCTGAGGATTTTTATACCAGGCATTTTTTTCTTCACAATCTTGAAAATTACCTTCCAAGTTTTAATAACAACAAACCATTTGCAATTCTCCCACTCCCCTATGAGTTTTATATCTCAAAGTTCTTGTATATGTTGTTGACTTGAACACATTTTTTATCCCTTTTTCAACCAATGTCCTCTATGGATCAGGATTGTCAATTCATTAACATAAAAGCACTTGGAAACTTAAGCGGCCTCATTATGGAAATCTACTTCCTTCTACTCCCTAATCCCCTCGTTTCTACAACACAGAAATATGAAGCATCTCAACTTCACCAAACTTGACATGCCCCTCTGGCTTAAAGCTGTTTCAGAAATCTCCCAGTTCCCTTGGTATTAAGCCATCAATGTCTAGGTATCAATGCAATTACTTTGATATTTTTAAATTACACTACTTTTATATCTACAATAGTCGGTAATTTTTCATGTATTTTCAGTTTTGTGTCTCATGAGAGATAACACAGAACATGGCACAAAATAGGCAATCATAAATATATATTTCATTTTTACTCTGGAGGAAATTGAAATTTATAAAAATAAAAACTTACAAATATAAAGGTATTCTCTCACTCCTAAGTCCAAGGTAAACATTTTCAAGGGTTTGAGTTCTTGAGTATTGCTTGTTCCCTAGAAGAGTTTTTATGTTGATACATCTGCATTATCTATCCTGGTTTATTAAGTCCACCTTCCCACTCAGCCAAATAGATGAATCTAAGCATCCCTAGGCACAAGAACTGAACTACTTCGATTGTTGCTCTTTCATATTGGCTTAAAGATCTCACAATATTGCTTCCTACAAATGCGTTTGCTTATAATCACAACAAAGCTAAAAAAGCGAAAAAGCTGCCTGGAATGCACTGTGGGTGACAAAAGTGCATGGCTTAGAATTTAAAAGGGCTCAATGTATTGAAGAGAAGAAAAGATCATTTATGTACTGTTTGACCATGGAGGCCCTTGAGTTTTAGTGGTTTTTTGTTTGTTTATTTTTGTCAGTGACAAAAAGAATAATGTTAATTGTTAATGACATGTATAAGATGTCTTTTTAAACACTGCCGTGAAAAAGGATAAGTAGAATTATTATGTCAAAAGCCTTTGGTCTTTTTTAATTTGAATTCAAGAGGAACTAAAACATCCTCACATAATCAGATATATCCATGTAAACACAACAGTTTCTAGGATATAATTACTTAACACCCTATTCCCATTTCTTTATATTTTACAAGTCTTTATGGAAAACTAAATGATCTGTCAAAAATATGATACCAGCAGCACAGTAAAAATACACATCTGATAAAAGAAACCAGGGCAAATGGACAAGGATGCAAGAGAATGATGACTGTGTTCCTGTGGCTACCATAGCCATTTCCAGGTCCTGTGGGTTACTGGTTATGTAACTGTCATCAACGTTTTTAGAAAAGCAGGAAGAAACATCAATTGCTTCTGAATCAGAAAAAGAGGTGACATTTGGGTACGTGAACCAGTACACACAGATGTACAAATGAGGTTATGTTAAGAGAAGCAATGTTACATTGAGATATTTTCCTTTCCCCACTGTTTTGTTTGTTGATGAAGATAGATAACAGAAATCAAAGATTTAGAAGTATGCGTTGGGCTTATATCAAACCACTCAACACCTGAGGTTAAAAACCAACAGTCTGATTTGCCAAAGGTACCTAAAATAAGTTCTCTTCACTTTATGCAGCACAGAGTGAAGGTTCTTTTTCTTTTGGTGTCTCCCTCCCTCCTTCCCCCTCCCTTCCTCCCTCCCTCCCTCCGTGTGTCTGTCTGTCTCTCTCTCTCTTCTTTCTTTCTTTCTTTCTTTCTTTCTTTCTTTCTTTCTTTCTTTCTTTCTTTCTTTCTTTCTTTCTCTCTGAACTTCCAGATAGGAGTCTACTAAATTCTAGAATGTCCAGATTCATTGTAATTCTCTCCAGCATGTTCCCAGAACATTGTGTGAAAATTGAACAGCATTATTACCCAGAAACTTTTAACCATTAATAAAACTAAGCACATGCAAACATACAACTGTCTTGAAAAAATAAATATGTTTTTCCTACAGATGAGACCTGAGGACACTGGGTCCCACTTCAGTAGTACACCAAAGCTAAAATGAAGTACAACCATAGACCTAGATAACAAGAAGATATGCCTTTGTCACAGGTGACACACATATAATAGATACAAATTGCCTTCAATCAATAAAAAAAAGTAAGCATTTAATAGTTTTGTGCTATTATTTGCAATAAATCAATTTTTATCAACCCCTTGTGATTTTTCACCCCAAGGAGTATGAAGCTATATAAAATATTTTCAGTTAAGGTAAGTATAGTGCGTAGTATGGTGCATTTACCTCTGGAGTGATGGCTCACATCCCAGTATTACAGCTTACTAATCCTGTGGTGTTTCTGAAGCATATTGTTTACCCTCACCATCCTAAACTTTTCTGAACTTTAGTCTGCAAATAATAATGGCCGCTAACCTTCAGCTACAAAAATACACTGAATATAGCAAACACTCTAAGAGTGAATTAGATTTTGCATTTCTATTTATAGATGCACAATATCTGTTTCCAAAAATATATACCAATGGTGTTGTCTTAATATAAAATTAAATGCATATAAAACTAAACATGTTTAAAAATATAAAACTCTATAATTACAAAGTGATTTTAGGTAATAACAAGGCAATATCAAGATGAGCACCTGCAATATCTGTATATTTTTTAAATTCTGCTTCTCTCAACTATTTTTACGTGGTTTACCAAATTTTGAAATTCTTCAGAATCTGTTTCTTCCTGTGCAAAAAATTGAGGATAAAAACTTAAAGACAGAACACTGGTAAATAAAACCAAAGTCTAAGATGGATCAAGAAGGAAATTATAATAGGAAATTGAAATTGAACCATTCTCATTAAATTTAAGACCCCTGAAAAAGGAAGATTTATTTAGAACACTCAGAGAAGTTGCAAAGTAGATCATCATATTTACAAAGAATAACATAAAATTGTTAGGTGCTATTGTTGAGGAGTAATGGAAAAGAAAAAATTTCCAAAAGACTGGAGATAAGAAAATATCAACTAAGGTTTCAATTTCATTTTCAAAAAAGTATATTCTGTAAACTATACAATATTGAAATTAATATTTACTCATGATTCTAAAATTCTGGAATGGTGTATTTGAAATTTCCCAAAAGCATTCCATGCAAAACTCACTTTCAGGACATTAATGGGAAACTTGAGAAAAAGAAAAGATTCCATATTCCAAAAGTATTGCTAAAAATGGAGCTAGTTGACCAGACATCTTTAATTGTTATATATTAATATTTGTTATATTGAATACTTTGTAAACTTATGTGGGGATGAAAGAATGCATAATATTTCCAAAAATTATTTTAATGCATACTTTTGCTCTGCACAGCATTCTTTTAGGCTAGAATTAAATGGAATATAGGTCAAGAACCCTTCATTTCAGCAAAGGTACATAGGCATCTGAAAGAAGAGAGTTCTTTTGGCAAATCATGGGATATAGGCCAGAACTTCCTTTTATATGTAGCATCCTTGAACTAATATGATTTTACTTTTTTAAAAGAGTGTAAAAAAACATTTAAAAAATAACATGAGTCAGAAACTATATGTGGCCTGCAAAACCTAAAATATTCACCATGTGGCCCTATACAGAAACAAATATGGATTCCAGCATTCATGGAGCAACATTTCTTTTGCTATCTTGATGACCAAGTATGAAAATAAAAACTGGAAAGTAATAAAGTTTAGTGAATGAACAAATAGTTGAAATGACATAATCAAAGAATATGATTAATGACTAATTGCTTCACTAAGAAGAAAACCTGAGTGATTCATTTCTTAATTTTGTCCAAGAACTTTTTTTAATAAAAATATTCATATGATGTTATAAATTCCAGTTCTTCAGGACATATTACCTACTATTTTCCTGTTGTCAGTTGTCTAGACTCTGAAGGAATAGAGTTTATGGACCCTGATATGGAATTCAGCAGTTGGATAATTGCGTATGGAAAAAAATAGAAGGGATGTAAATCTCAGGCAATGTTGTGATCTGGATTCAGCATGAATAAACTAATTCAATATGAGCTTCTTAAAAGGGTCCAAAGACCCAGTTGGTTAAGTACAAATTTTTTAGTTAAATTTTTTTAAGCTAATAGTTAAACATAATCAAAGTTTATTTTGCACTCACACAAAATCCAGTCAATAGGACAGGAAATGGACAAAGGAGGAAATTTTGCTCCAAGTTGGCATCTAGAAATCCAAGCTACTCTAGATTCTGATGTCTTTAAGCACAAACAATGTATCCATTGTCACACTAAGCTTAGGACAGCCCACCTGGAAGAGAGGGAAAATGAGAATCAGAATCATGTAGGAGCATTTTGTCTGTTAGAATGATATATAACACTCTGATACATATCACATTGGCCAGAATTTGAACAAAATGGCAGACTTTACTGAAAGGTGGTGGGAAAAGTAGTCCAACTATATGCCAAGAGGACCAGATATAGCCCTTTGAGATCTGGCAATCTATGGACAACTTATCTTCTCTCACCACAGACAGATATCGAGTGGTAGACCTGGGCAGGATGACAACAAGCACTATCAATTGGAAATGAGAAGAATGGGGCCTACTACTCAAGGGACGGTGATGATTATACATTTCTCTTGGGAATGCAGGTGATACCCAGCAATGAGATATTTTTTTCTTGATTAGAACCTAATTTTGTCTTCTGAAAGGAACTCCCTTGATTTTTTTTTTTCTTGCCAGTGGCTACCATCTCTACTCTCTACAACTCTTATTTTTTGTTTTATTTTCCAAAATTCAGACTCTGTTTCTTTGCCAATATATTTACCTTAAAAACTTGCCAGGTATCTCATTATCTCAGTTTCACATGCCAGTGGTCATCCCCCAAACTCTAGTATTTTTATCAACTTTATTTCATATTTTCTTGCCCCAGTCATTCTCTTTCAGCTTCACTCTCTCTCCCTACCCTCATCTTTATTCCTCTTTTGCTTGCTCCTTCCCTACATTTAATGACAGCTACCACAGAGGACTCAGGCTTAAATAGAAAAGTAATGTTCAATCTTTTGTCAAGGGTCTTATCTTACTGAGCTTTGCAACTGAAGGCTTCTTTCAATCTTATGATTGTAGTTTAGCAGAATTCAGATTTTTTCAAACTTTTGAGACCTCAAATGTCTGAAGTCTTCATTTTATGTTTTCCTTCAAACCAGCTAATTCTTGAACGAGCCTATCTCTTCCTTCTAATATATCTTTTTAAAAACCAAAGTTGTTAGTGCTGGGGATATAGCTCAGTTGGTAGAGTGCTTGCCTTGCACACAAAAGGCCCTGAATTCAATCCCCAGTACCGCCAAAAAAAGCGGAAAAAAAAAAAGTGTTCTGTGGTATAGTTCTCACCATAAAAAAACAATCCTACAGATGTTTGACCTCCTTCAAGTTACCATGTCTGATAGTTTTACCAATGTTTTGTCACTCATCTCCAATCACATATGATCAGTTTTCTCATTAGCGTCCATCCCTATTTGAGCAACATGGCAAATGTTCATTTTTTTGGAACCATATCCTCTTTGAAGCTACCAATTTTTAGGTTAGTTATCATCCTATGTGCTACCATAACAGATCAATGTGACATTCTTAACAGTGTCAATAAATAAAATACATATACTCCAAACAGCAGCGGCAGAAGTGTTCTTCACACAGAATATACTTTATGAATCCCTTAAGATTGTATTGTGTCAATGAGACACAGCAAAATGTTGCTTTCTGCATAGAAGACTTTTGAAAGCCAAGCTTAGAAGGCACTTTCATCACTTCTGCTCATGTTCCATTGGCCAGAACTCAATCCTGTGGCCACTAGGAATTGAAGTTGTACTGTTTTCAAGAAACGAGATATATGTTCATTGAACAACTGCTTAGCCTCTACCTTACTGGGTTAAAAGGCCACAGAATTTAATTTAATGTAAATTCTATATTTAAAATAATGAGCATTCACAAAGATTAGCCTAATATCAGTACATCTAGACCAGGGGCACGAATATCAGTAAATCTAGACCATAAAAGTTGATTGTTTTGCTTTATTTCATACTGAACAAATCACACCTCTTACATGGAATTTCTTGGCTAAAGTTTATACTGTTAGAGGGCAATACACAAAGAGATTATAGCCTAATTGGAGTACTTTCCTTAGCTAAGAAAAATGGGTTACCTACTTCTATGAAGAGCAGCTTGAAAACTTTGGAGTCAACAAAATCTCTCTTTTTTTTTTCCTCAAAACCTTTATCTATTATCTCATCCTATCAGCTTGACCTCCAAATCTACCCAGACTCCTCCAGGAACTCCCTTTCACCTCCAACTATGGTACCCTAACTCAAGCTCCCACCATCTCCTTCTTATTTATAAACTTG
Source organism: Geosciurus inauris (assembly GCA_004024805.1). Taxonomy (NCBI): domain Eukaryota; kingdom Metazoa; phylum Chordata; class Mammalia; order Rodentia; family Sciuridae; genus Geosciurus; species Geosciurus inauris. Next base: position 102,441 of record PVHX01005802.1, read on the forward strand.
AGCTCCTATAGACTTGTTGCTGTATCAACCACAGCAATTATTTTCATCTGTTTTCTGTTAGTTTAACAAAATTCCTAAGGCTGAGTACTTTATAAAGAAAAGAAGTTTATTAAACTCACACTTCTGATGCTTCAAGTGCATGGTACTAGCATTACTTCAGCATTAGTGATGATCTCATGGTGGATAGCAGCATGGCAGGAACGCCTGTAAGAGAGAGAGAGGTCACAAGCAAAGAAAGAAACCAGATCAATAGAGCAAGAGTTGTCCTTCATCTTTTATAATGACCAGTTCATGAGAATAACCTCCTAGTCTCACAAGAATTATCTTAATCTCTTCCAGGGGCTACAGTCCAATGGCCTGTCTCATACCACTCCCAATAGCACCACGCTGAGCTTCTAACACATGAATCCCAAGAGGATAGATTCAAACCTTATTTTAACCATAGCAGAATTTTTCTTACCAACTTTTCAATTACTCCCTCCCATTTCAGTCCACACCTACCCTCTTTTACTTTCCTCTGAACATACCAACCAGACTCCTATTTAAAAGCTTTCATATCTGTGCTCTGCTGTTTCCTAGAAATCCGCATCACTTCCTTCTGGTCTTAGTTTAAATACCATCTAATCAGACAAGTCTTTCCAAACCCCTGCACTCTCAGTCTTCCATCTATCTCTCCTGCTTTATTATTCTCTTACAATTTACTACCAACTGGCATACGAGTTATTCTTTGTTCATTTTCTGCTTCGTCAAACTAGATTATAAGATCATCATAGAAGTGTTTTCTTCTGTTCACTGCAGTTTTTCTAGTACCTGAAGCTTCTGGCACACCATTTTGGATTTTTTAAAAATCTTAGTAAAAAGACAAAAAGAGAAACGAGGAGATATGAAGGAACAAGAAACCATGACACATGAAGAAATTGAGAATGTGTTTAACAGAAACACAGATATATCTATGGCAAAGGAAGAGTTAGTAAGAGTGAAATAGGTTTTAAGACAGTGTTAGTCTCAAGAATGGATCACATGGTGCTGGGATTATGGCGCAATGGTAGCGTGCTAGCCTAGCACATGGGAGGCACTGGGTTCGATCCTCAGCACCACATAAAAATAAAATAAAGATATTGTGTCCACCTACAACTAAAAAATAAATATTAAAAAAAAAGAATGGGTCACAAAAGAGAATGGAAGTTATTCTTCCTCTTCATAGAAAGAAATAGTTTCTTGCAAATAGGAATGAGATGCTTGGGGGAAAAAGCAACTTTCATGTATTTGTAAGTGCTCAAGAATAGTCTGAATTGTAATTTTCCAGGAAATTCACGAATAAAGTTCAGATTCTCACAGTTTTATTCCTTTCCAATTCTGAAGGATATGATGTTCAACAGTAAAAGAAACAAAGAGACCTTGGGAAGGAGGTGGGGAAAGAGAGAGTTTAAGAGAGAGTATGGCCTATTGGGGAGTGAAATGTAATGTTGGATTGGCTAGTGGGTTGTCCTTTTGTCCACATAGACAGTTTTTTGTTTCTTTAACTTATTCATTTGGTTAATAATTCAGCTAGACAAGTCTCACTCAAATTTTAAGAAAGAAGCTTGTGAGGAGAAGACATGTATCTACCCCATACTTCTAAAACAAAGCAGGCTGGGGATGCAGCTTAGTTGCAGAGCACTTGCCTAGCATGCACAAGGTCCTAAATTTGATCCTCATTGCCACAAAAATAAACAAATAAACAAACATATATAAAAAGAAATCATTTTCCTCATTTCCAAACCTCTTCTGCCTAACTCAGGAGAGCACACACACATTCATATGTGTGTAGATGTGCATGTGTATGTACAGTGTGTCTTCATATATGTATGTAGTATATAGTATATAACAAGTATATAAAATACACATGCACATATATGCACATCTACACATAAATGCATTCTTATACAGTCATGTATGTGAATACATGTCATACAGTACAGATGTGCAAATCATGTCTCCAATGCAGTGGGTGTGTTGCACCATCAAACCATTGTAAAGTTTGCAGTACAAATCTATCATCACTGAGGATGCAATCTTGTTATCTTTTCCAAGCAGTTTCACTTCTGAAAGCAGTGAATAAATACTTTTATTTTGTCTGTAGCGTTTTATTCTTCACATTATGACATTTATACCACTTATCACCAAATCCTTTCTTTCTGGTTGACTTTATGATTCAACTTCTCCAATAAAAGTTTTATAGCACGAGTCTAATGAATTAGACCCTACAGAAAGGAAAGTAAATTGGCCCATTTCAGAGCTTCAAAGCCATAGCAATAAGTTCTACGGATTTATTGCAGACCTCTCCACTGTTCCAATAAGGGTACGGATTGCATTGTTTCCAAGCCTCCTTTACAATATTTTTTAAAGGCAGAAACTGCTAAGATCTATTCTACCAGGATCAGAAAAAGCCAGGGATTCAGAGAGAAACCAAACAAAACCATATTGGATTCAATAACATGAGCATCATGGGAAAATGGTGGTCATGTATAGAATTTTAAAAGACTGCAGTTAGTACTGGGTATAGAAAGCCTTATCATGATTAAGTGAAGGTCTCAGAAATCATCCTAATCTTTCATGATAATAGAGCAATACCAAGGGCATGACCAGTCAGGCCAACTCAAGGATCCTTAAGGATCCTTAAGGATCCTGAAGGAGAGAGAATAGCACTCAGGAAAGCAGGGGTTGTTCCTCATGTCTTAAGAGTCCAAGGAAAGAAACAGAATAGGGTTATAAAATAAGATGCTTTGGTTTTTGTTGTTAAATTCTATAAGGGGTTTATTGGCCATTGCTGTTTATTTATTTTGTTTAGAAGAAACCAAAGTTGGATTAGTGATCAGGTGCTCTCAGTCACAGTGGCAGTAACACATTCCTTGTTCTAGATTTAGATAAAGAAAAAGAAACCAAACCATTGCATTAAAGAGTAGAACAAGAGACAAATAGATGAAAGGTTAAATATGGTACTTACATGATTAATCAAATTACATAATTTCGTTGGTATAGGTGATAGCTATTTCCCATTTATACAATTTATCAAGTAATAATTTTGCAATCCATGAGTTAATTTAAAAGAATTTTGAATGTAAATGAACCAAATGAAAAATACAAGTGAAAAGTGGCTAAAATTTTCCTATTTTTCATTTTTATACACTTAAATCATTTTTAGGTAAATAAAATAAGCAACTTGGGCAATTGGCATAGTATGTTCTGATCAAAATGAACATTGTAGAGTTCCACAAATGAACAAGAAATTTGAAGACAGTAAATCATAGAGAAAATTTAACACATTATATTGACAATATTGTACTAAGTATCACTTTTCATAGTACTAAAGAAGCTGAGATAGATAACAAAAACAATGTTATCCTTGAGAGCCAAACCATGCCAAAAAGATTTTGTTTGTCATGTTTTATGTATTACTGACTGATTTATATATAAAAAGACACATTTTTAGTTTAGAACATGTCTGTACATAGCGAAATGGTTATGGATAATGTCAATTTCACTAAACAAGTCCTGTCCATTCATCATCGTAAAATTGTTCCAAGTGTATTATTCTACAAGTATGTGTTATTAGAGTTACTTTATCTTTAAAATCTGCTGTACCTGACTGGTGTAATTATACTATGTACAACCAGAAGGATGAGAAGTTATACTCCATTTATGCATGATGTGTCAAATTATATTCTACTGTCACGTATTACTAATTGGAACAAAAAATAAACAAACAAACAAAGAAATAGATAAATAAAAAATGAGGCTTTACAAATATTGCTATGTCTTTCACTACTTGTTTCTACAGAAAGAATGATGACAGCTTTCTTTCCCATCACACAATACTCCCTGCCCATGTATAAGGTGAATATTACTTGTTCAAATTCCTTTTATTCATTTCCCCAATTGCTTTATATTGCCCCTTTTATCAAATATTCAATTAGGCTATTTATCCACTTCTGTGGAAAAATCTACTATGTCATTATCAATCTTTGTTGACCAATCTAGTTTTTAGGTTATATAATTAGAATTCTTGTATTTCAAAATTGTTATTTCTATTCTTGCTTGTTTATTCTCCAACACAATGTTAACATCATCATGTCAAGTATATGAACATGTTAAGAGTATTGTATAGAGTTGTGTTACACAAAAAATAAATCCTTGTTCAGTCTTTTCATCCCAAATATTGTAAATTGATTTGTTTTCTATATATAAAATTACATGTATAAAATATGATTTTAGAGATGCCTTCATATTGGCCCCCAATTTTCTCCATACATTTTATAATTTAGTTTATATTTTCCATAGGAGAGTTATTCTCCAATGTAATTTCTTTTTTTAATATTTTTTAGTTGTTGATGGATCTTTATTTTACTTATTTATTATTTATATGTGGTGCTGAGGATCAAACCCAGTGCCTCACACATGCTAGGCAAGCACTCTACCACTTAAGCCACAGCCACAACCCTCACAATGTAATTTTGCTTTTCTTTAAACAAAAAACTTTTCACTGTAGAAGAGCTATGGAAATCTTTTAGTTATTTTGTGCTTTGGTAGTTTGCAGTGGTTTTCAAACATCTTAACTGCTTTGCAGTTAATTTCCTTAAATTTGTTCTTAATTTTAATTGAAAAATACAAAATTTATACATATTTGTTATGTACAAATTATATTAAAAATATGTATACATTGTGGAATAGTTCAATGGATGTAATTACTTCACATACTTATCATTCGTTATGGTGAGAACACTCAAAATCAGTCTTACTAAATTTCTTTATTAGTTTTCACCCTATGAGACCAACATTAATCCATTCTGAGGGCAGTGCCCTCATGTTCTAATTACTTTCCTCTGGGCAACACCTCTTGAAAATTCTACCACCTCTCAACATCTCCCCACAGGGGAAAAAGCTTTCAGTACATAAGGGGACAAATCGCATCCAAACCATATGTGTGCATGTTCATCCACCCTTGCATCCCTGGGATAAATACTACTTGATCATGATTAATAGCCCTTTTTATGTGTTGTTGGATTTATTTTGCTAGTATTTTGTTGAGGATTTTGCATACATATTTGTCAGGGGTATTGGCTTATCATTTTCTTTTTTTGTAGTGTCCTTGTCTGACTTTGATTTCAGTGTGACGTTAGCTTTATAAAATGATGTTTGGGAAGTATTCTCTCTTCTTTAATTTTCTGAAAGATTTGGAAAAGCACTGGTGTCAATATTTCTTTAAATGCTTAGTAGAGTTCAGCCGTGAAAATAGGTGGTCTTGGACTTTTTATTTGATGAGACTTTTTATTTTTCATTATTGGTCTGTTCAGATTTTCTATTTTTTTTTCTCAAATCAGTCCAGATGTCTTGTATTATTTTCAGGAATATATTCATTTCTTCCAGATTACCGAATTCATAGAAATCCCTATAATCCTCTGTATTTCTGTGGTATAATTTGGACTCTTCTTTTATTTCTAAATGATTGAGTCTTCTCTGTTTTTGTTAGCCTAGGTAAAATTTTGAGAATTTAATCTATATTTTTGAAAAGTCAACTTAATTTTGTTAAATTTTTTCTATTACTTTTAGTTAGTATTTCATTTATTTCCACTCTTTTTAAAAATTATTTCCTTCTTTCTACTGCCTTTGAGTTTAGTTTATTCTACCTTTTTTAGTTCCCTGAAATGTAACATTAAGTTGTTTACTTAAGATTTTATTTCTTGGCCTAGGTATTTATTGCTATAAAATTCCCTCTTAGAAGTTTGCATCTAATGAGTGTTGATAGGTTGTGTTTTCATTTTCATTGCTGTTTTTATATTTCCA